>MCJB01005914.1:119736-156789 GCA_002018475.1 Nicotiana obtusifolia | reverse complement strand
GGGGCATCCTATCGTCTCTCAATTGTGCTCTAGCACACTCATGCAAAATATGAGGAATCCCAACCCCAGTAGGTACCCCATCCTGCAAAAAATTAGTTTTCTCCTGACATTTCTTTCCTCCATCAACTTCATTAACAACAGGTATAACAGGGGGATCATGGGAATGGGATACAGTGTTGGTGCCTCCAGAGGTATGAATAGCATTCAATACTTCTGAAGTTACCTGATGAGAAGTAGAGGGTATACCTGACTGTGTAGTTCTGGTGATTTCCTGTGTGGGTGCAGCATCAACAAGTCGCATTGCATTTTGTTTTGGTATGTATATCTGTTGTTGCTTCTTGTTGGCTTGGGAGTTACCTTTAAAGTGATTTTTTTTCTGTGTTTGCCATTCATCATTTGATGGAGTTACCCCTTGATTTTGGTGATCCCTGCTCTTTTGATGTTCCTCAGCTTTTTGGTTACTGTTTCTCTCTCTTGCTGCTTCATTTACATTGGAGTTTTGCAGTTTTGGTGTTTGTTGACCCCGGTTCTGATTATCTTTGGTGTGACTTGGAGTTGTGGCTGGTAAATCTTTCCGTGTAGCTGGTGAATCCTCCTTTCTTCTTTTATTTTCCTCCTCTTTCAGCTTAAGTTGGCAAGTTTGAGGTGAGTGACCCTGATGCCTGCAGTATGAACAATACTATGGGAGGTTATCATATTGAATCTGGAGCCATTGACCTTCTCCATTGACATCATCATCATATCCTAGCCATACATGTGTAGGTAGGTATTTGGTGAGGTCAATCTGCATCTTGATCTTAGCAACACTGCCTCTGGTCTTTTGAAATGAGGCAAGATTTAGAAACAGGGCTTTACCAACAGGAGATAACAAAGGAGTTAGAATCTCCATATAATATAGATGCCATGGTAGTTCTGGGATAACAATCCATATAAGGACTATTGGCGAGTCCTCATTAGGCTTGAATGATGGGTTCCATGCTTCCAATTTCATCATTTGGCCCTGTATATACATGTATTGCTTGGTCCATACTGTGGCATGATCATACTCATTATCAAGGTCTATGTAAACTATCCTGGCATTGAAGTGTGCAATCTTCACCCCTCCTCTGAGTTCAGTTTGAGCTATGAAGCTCTTCCTAATCACCTCCATTCTTGGCATGGTGTTGAGGAATTTTCCTATCACTGTGAATTTACATCTGTCTGCAAACTTGACCATGTAATCCTCTCTTTTGAAAAGCATAGCAGGCCTGCCTTGTTTGGTGGTAATGACTAGTGGGGTGAATTGAATTGGGGTAATTTCTGCGTCATGTCTAGCTCTTAATCTAGTGACATATAATTATGTGACAGTAGGTGGTGGAGGAGTGGTATTGGCTTGATTTGTGGAAGTGCTAGGAAGTTGAGATTCAATGGTATTAGCTGCTACTGCTTGAGTTACTGGTGTGTGTGAAGTATTTGGTTCTGTGCCCTTAATTGGTGGTTTTAAGCTTCTTTTGGGATGTTTTGGCTTGTCAAAGTTGGAGAGACCTTGATGGAGCTTGGGCTGAGGTTGATGGCAGTGTCTCAGTGTGCTTATCAACATCCGAGATGAGTATAACAGAGTGCAGCTGCTCTTGCTGCTGCTGTTGTTGGGCAGGTTGTGCTGCTGCTGTAGTAGTCATAAGACTAGCAGCTTTACCAATGCTTGTAGGATCTTGGATTGTGGGATTTGTAGTCATAGGAGTTGCCTGGGACAGCAGGTGAGTTTTGTACAACTGATGTGGTACCACACTAACACTGCCAACCTGCGGCATTACAGTGGGAAGAGAAAGAATTTGAACACCATATTTGAGGCAATTCTTGTGCTTTTGCTTGACGACTAGTTTCCATATGACCTTGAGGAGGTTCAGGAGTGACATGGTCGCACAATTGAGCTGCTACAGTGCCATTGGCATTTCGTCGAACACCTGGTGTGCTCGACACTGTCAGATTCTCCTTTTGCATTGTTGTGGAGAGTGGCTCAACCAAATTAGAAATTGAAGGATAATCTCATGAACATCAGTAGTCATTTCGCATTGGTTTTGAGCCAGTTAGTTTAGGGAATCATCATGCGCGACCAACTTGTTTGGTTTTTGACTGTTCTGTTGGTCAGAACTCTCAATTACCACAGTGGAATCTTCTAAGTTTTGGAGTAAAGATCGGGATGGACCTGGAGAAGGATCTCCAGCACTTGGAATGACTCGAATTGACCTAGAATCGATTGAGGAAGTGTTAAGAACTCCCTAGCAATTTATCGCTATAGTAATCCTGCTGCTGTTTTGTAAATCTGTAACTGTTGGGGAGTTATTTTGAGGTGTTGTTTGTTGGGGATGATGTGTAAGGATATGGGGAAGATTTTGGGACCGGTCCGGTGGTTTTCCACTGGCTGACAATGGTGAAACGACCATCGTCGCTTGGCAGTGACACTGTTCACAGCGGGTCGCATAGTACAGAGAGCTTTTGTGAAAAATGCAGCGGGACGTTGTGTTTGAGTTGCATGCTGACATTCAAATAGGTGATTACTAACTAAATGCAAAATCTAAACAACAATTAAATTAATTCAAGAGCTGGTCGACACAAATTTAAATAAACACAAACATTTTTTACCCTAATGTCGATTAAAGTTCTTCAATCAATGAAACAAAACAAATGTAATGAGATGCTGGTATACTTATTGATTCTCCAATCGAAAACAAAGCCAAACGGACTTCAACAGAATATAGTCACTCAACAGTGATTTTTACTGAATCTGATCTCTTCGAAATGAGCCGAAATCAACATCGATCGATTGTTCTCACAAGAACAATCGATAAACGTAAGTTTCAGATCAAATCGAATTTTGAAACTATGCAAATCAAAAAAGGGCAGCTTAGAGTTCTTAGGGATTTTGAGATCTCAAAATTGGGGGAATCTAAGATGTTTATAGAAAGTTAGATGGTGATGTAGGATGAGGAGGAGGTGGGGATTATGGGGTGTGAATTTGAGGGGTTTTGGAGGTTAGGCCGCTGGTCAAAGGTGGGTTAGGGTGTAGTGGCGGCTAGGGTTTGAAAGGTTTGGAGAGATGAGGGAGATAAGAGTGAAGTGAGGATTCTTTAGGGTTTTGGGGGGGGAGGGGGTTCAGACACTTAAATAGGAAAAAGGAGATTAGTTCGTGTCCGTTGGATTAAGGGAGATGAAAGGTTGAGATTGGACGTGACCAAAACGGGGTCATTTTGGTCATTGAGAGAGTTGGACCGGTTCTTGAGACTGGGCTGGGACGGGTGTTGAGTAGGAATTGGGTTACGAAGGTCAGCCTAAATTAAGTGTAACATAAGCAAGACCCAATTCTTTTCCTTTCTTCCTTCATTATATTTTTCCAAAATTAACCACTACAACTCAATAATCCAAATCAAAACCATTTTGCAAAATTAACGTACTTACTATTTTCAATATTTAAATAATTAATTAACTTAATACTAATGAAAGGTAATTATCAATTTAAAACTAAAAACTAAAAATATAAAAATGACCATTGTACTTTTTGTGATTTTTATTTATTAATTATGCAAATAATAAGTGATTAAATTCTAAAAATACAATTAAAATCTAAAATGCTATGCTATGAAGAATTGAATATTTTTATGGTATTTTCAACGATTTTAAGATACTAAATATGCAACTAAATGCAAACAAACAATTAACAAGAAATTCCTAGAAATTCTATAAAAATTAAAAACTATTAAATTTATTTTTTGTGAATTTTGTAAGAGTTATTTTCGTAGGGCAAAAATTATGTGCTCACAATCACTAGTAAAAGCCAAAGAAAGCACTTGATCTTATTTGAGGTCTTAAGTTTCCAACCAGTTAAAGTCATTCGTGGTGATTGTAGGGCAAAATAAGATCATAAGTAAATCGGATAGTGAATTTACCATTTGGGGAAGGCCACCATACAACCAATTATGTCCACAGTAGTCTTATTGGTGGGGATATAAGTACTGTGAAAGGCAATAATGGGTTGTGGAATATCAAAAGAAATGCTAAACAATTCCCATGCACCATTATCTGAGAGTATTAATAGTTAAATTAGACTCATATCTAGTGAGAGGACCATGGATCATAAATCTAGGAGTAAGATTATTATCCATCCATCTAGAGTTCTAGAAGTGAACGGCTCTACCACTGCCAATGTTCCACCCAAATAAAGGAGTTTTCCTAGAACTGTGATCACTCTCAGCAGTGGTGGAAATGCTATGGCAATATTTCTTATTGAGAACTTATTGGGCCCACAAGTTATTAGGCTTCTCAAATAGTCTTCAGGCAAGGAAAGCTAGCATAGTCTCGTTCTTAGCTCTTGCTCTCTTGAGTTCTAGTCCCCCATTTACCTTACCACTGGCAGTAATGTTTCAGTTAACGAGATGTAATTTTGCCTTCGTGTCAGTCGTATCCCATACAAAATTATGCTAAATTCTGTCAATAGCCTTGTTAATGCTAACGGGTAGGGAGCTATATTGCGTAATATGGTCCGAAATGGAGTTTAAGATAAACGTTGCTAGAGTAGACCTACCTGCCATAAAAAGAAACCTAGTCTTCCCAGTTTGAGAGCCTAGTTAGTATTCTGTATTCAAAATCAGAAAAATTAGAAAATATTAGTTTAAAGAAAACTAAAACAAAAATTTTTCGAGCCCACAAGTTTCTTGTGTGTCCTTAAGGAATTTAATCCCCCCGCAGTTGCTCAAGGTTTCGGATTAATTCCTCCCATGATAGAACGGAATAACTATTCTCTGATAATGGCACTTCACATCACAGAACTTCAACGAACTTAAATGGCGAAGCAAATCACACAAAATACTTACGTTTTACTTTGAAAATCAATGCAGAATGCAGAAGAGAGAGGGGAGAATTTTTTAGATTCGGTGGTCAAAAATGAGGCTAAGCCTCTCTATTATAGCCAACGAAGTTGAGTCCCAACAGGTGCAAAGGTGCGTGTTCATTAGATAAAGTGTCTATTCCGCAGAAATTATTTGAATTTCTATTAAATGGAATGTTTGGTTGCGAATTTGACCATTGGAAAACTGACCAAATCCGAATCCAAAGTCGAAGTCGAGCGAGCGACGATGGTGGCGGCATGAGGCTTGCTCTCTTCTCAACTCTTTAAGAGCTAGAAGAAGTGCTTCCTTATATAAACACAAGAAGTTTCCTCTTCCTATCCAATGAGGGACAAAGTTCCTTTGTAAAAAGAATTAATTCAAAATTTCATTTTCCTTCATTTTTTTCCACCATTTTCCATTCACACCTCCTTTTTTTTATTAATAAAACCTAACAGTCCCTCACATGAATGTGAATGACTATCTGAAAAAATATGCAGGAAAAACTGTGTGATTCGCACGTAAGGATTACACACATATGGATAAGTAGGTTTTCCTTTGAACTTTTCGCGGTGAACATATGTTGGATACACTCGATCAATCGATAGATTTGATATTTATGAACCGTCAAACTTTGGTGTATACCTAGACGGCCATACATCATACAACCAACCCTTAACTGTCTTTGGTTCTCATTGTTGTGTTCGTTTCATCCATGAACACCGCTTGGTTTCACAAGTGTGTAGAGAACTGGCCTTACTAAATTCTCCTTCAAGCGGCTTACACTTTACCCTTACATGGTGATTCCTAAATGTGTTATCCCGAGATAAACTATTTGATATTACCCCTATCAAACATAGAAATTATTAAAAAGCCTTAATACTTTATTCTTGTTGTTGAACATTGTCTTCATCATGGGAATGGACCAAAATTCTATTTGACAATGCTGCACTGTCACAAATGATTATGTTTGATCTCCTTGAACCTAGATTTTAGGATCTCCAGTCTTCTAGGTAGAGTTACCGTCACAGTGACTTGTCCTCAACCATAATCTCATAACCTTTGATAACTTCTCAATCGCCTCCCCAGTTAGTCCTTTTGTAAGCGCATTCGACACATTATCTTTAATTTTACATAGTCAATTGCTATCATTCCACTAGAGAGTAGTTGTCTAACGATATTATGTCTTCGTCGTATGTGACGAGATTTCTCGCTATACATAACGCTCCCGCCTTCCTATTGTTGCTTTACTGTTGCAATATATGCATATAGGTGCCAAAGGTTTGGGCCAAAATGGAATATCTTCCAAGAAATTTCAGAGCCATTCAGCTTCTTCATCGGCTGTGTCTAAAGCTATAAACTCAGACTCCATTGTAGAGCGGGAAATGCATGTCTGTTTGGAAAACTTCCAAGATAGTGCTCCGCCACCAATGGTTATAACGTATCCACTTGTGGATTTTGATTATGTTGATCTGGTGATCCAATTTGCATCACTACATCCCTCAATAACCACGAGATAATTATTGTAATGCAATGCATATTCTTGGATAGATTTCAAATACCCCAAAATTTGTTTCATTGCTATCCAATGAGTTTGGTTGGAATTACTTGCATATTGACCAAGCTTACTTATCGCACAAGCTATATCAGGTCGTGTGCAATTCATAATGTACATCAAATTTATTGGTGACGATATAAGTACAGTGAATGGCATCAATAATGGGTTGTGAAAGATCAAAAGAAGTGCTAGACAAGCCCCATGCACCATTAGCTCTCTGAGAGTATTAATAGTTAAATTAAACTCATATCTAGTGAGAGGACCATAGATCATAGATCTAAGAGTAAGATTATTATCCATCCATCTAGAGTTCCAGAAGTGAGCGGCTCTACCACTGCTAATGTTCCACCCAAGCCACTGAGATCATATATTCCATCCTTTGAGAACATTGCTCCAAATAAAGGAGTTATTCCTAGAACTATGATCACTCTCAGCAGTGGTGGAAACTCTATGGCTATATTTCTTAATGAGAACTTGGGCCCACAAGTTATTAGGCTTCTCAAAAAGTCTTCCAGCAACGAAAGCTAGCATAGTCTCGTTCTTAGCTCTTGCTCTCTTGAGATCTCGTCCACCATTTACCTTACCACTAGCAGTAATGTTCCAGTTAACAAGATGTAATTTTGCCCAAGTATCAGTCGTATCCCATATAAAATTTACGCTGAATTTGTCTATAGCCTTGTTAATGCTAACAGGTAGGGAGATATATGCATAATATGGTTCGGAATAGAGTTTAAGGTAGACATCGCTAGAGTAGACCTACCCGCATAAAACGAAACCTAGTCTTCCAGTTATAGAGCCTTTTATGTGTATTATCCAAATGAATTGGAAGTCGTTCTTCCTAGGTATAGAGTGGAAGATATGGAAGCCAAAGTACTTACGAAAGGATTTCCTAACAGGAATGTTCAAGATCTCAAAATAATAGGTTTTTTTAACTTCTTAGGGAAATTATCTGAGATAATAACTTTCGACTTGTACTTATTAACTTTCTATCCCAAAAAATTGCGAAAAAGGTCCAGCGAAGCTTTAACCACTCTAAAGTTTTTGTGTGAAATTTACCCCATTAGGGTAAGGTTGTGACGACCTGGCAGGTCGTTTTGTGTATTATAGCCTTGTTCCCCTATTTACTATTTTTTCTATGTTCATTTGTGGTTATGTGACTTGTCGGGGTGATTGATTTTGTTTCGGGAATGTTTCAGAGTGAATTGGGACACAAGGTTGGAAGTTTAAGTTGAAAGAGTTAATCGGAGTTTGAATTTTTTGTAGACGACTCTAGAATGGAGTTTTGATGGTTCTGATAGCTTCGTATGGTGATTTTAGACTTAGGGGCATGTCCTGATAGTGATTTCAAGATCTGTAGGTCGTTTTGGCTTGAATTGGCGAAAGTTAGAAATTTTAAGGTTTGGAAGATTGAGAGGTGTAACCAAGAGTTGACTTTGTTGATACATGGCTCAAATTTTGGTTTGGGGAGTTGGAATAGGTCCGTTGTTTCGTTTATGACTTGTGTGAAAAATTTAAGGTCAATCGCAATTGGTTTGTTATGATTCGGCATTGGTTTTAGAAGTTGGAAGTTCATTAGTTTCATTAGACCTGAATTGGATTACGATTCATGATTTGGATGTTGTTTGATGTGATTTAATGCTTTGACTAAGTTCGTATCATGTTTTAGGATATGTTAGTATGTTTGGATGGGGGTCCCGGGGGCCTCAGGTATGATTCAGATTGAAATCGGATTGAGTTTTGGACTTAAGGAATTTCTAAAGCTTAAAGCTTCTGGTGTGATCACACTTCTCGCACCTGTGGCCCTAGGGTCGCAGAAGCGGTTTGGGATGAAGTTGGTAGATACGCAGGTGCGAGGAATTTTCCGCACTTGCGAGCTCGCAGGTGTAGGCAGCGGAGCGTAGAAGCAAAGAGGTGAGGAGGCATGATTTTTCATAGACACGAAGCTGAGGACGCAGGTGCGCATGCGCAGAAGCGCATATTGGACCGCATAAGCGAAGTTGGCCGGAATGTCTGGAACCACAGAAGCGAAGGCTTAAGCCCAGGTGCGTTTCCACAGGTGCAAAGTATTTTTTCGCAGAAGTGGATGTTCGGGATGTTAATGAAAGTCCGCACCTGTGATGGTTTGTCCGCAGGTGCAGTGGATGGGAGCGCAAGTGCGAAAAGCCTGGGTAGAATAATTAAAATGAGGGTTTGAGTTATTTCACTCATTTTGGACTTGTGGAGCTCGGCTAGGGGCTATTTTTGTGAGGGTTTTGGCTACCATTGAAGAGGTAAGTGAAGACTCATCACTTTTATTGATAATTATTGTTTACCCAATGATTTTTAGACCTAGATTATATGTGTTTGAGGTAAAATTTGGAGAATTTTGGACTATGTATTGGACAGTGAGATTTGGGGATTTGAGGATCGATTTGTGATTGCAATTAGATGATTTTGTTATGATTGGACTTGTAACTGAATGGGTGTTCAGATTTTATGAATTTTGTTAGGTCCCCAGGTGTAGGCCCGGGGTTGACTTTTTAATTTTGGTTAAAGATCTTAGCTTTATCGTATGGAATCGATTCTTATATTACATTGACTATATTAAGTTGGTGAGTCGTTCGGAGGCCGATTTGCGAGGCAAGGGTTTGTTGGAGCTTTGAGTTATGCGCTTTGAGGTAAGTAATATTTCTAAACTTGGATTTGAGGGTATTTAACCCTGCGAACTACGTTATATGAAAGATATTGGGGTAACGTACGCGCTAGGTGACAGGCGTGTGTGCATGCACCAGTGTGTTCATGGTTTGGGGAGGCCTTTAGGCTATTACCGGGCTTATTTTGCTATCATATCATGTTATTCTCGCGTTTCCTCTACTTTTTGATTATTTCAACTGTGAATCATGTTAGACATCATGTCTAGGCTATGTGCTAACTGTTTGAGGCTTGATAGGGCTATTCTCGTTGTTTCAAGGTTACAAACCTTATTTGTACACAGGTTCTTAGTCATGATACTATATCTGTCTATGATATCTCTGTCTCGATACTTCTTATTTGATTCCTCACATATTGGTGATACCGCTTAAGGGTAATTATGTTAAACTGAGTAATTGAGGTGTGTTTAGCTGAGTCTTGAATGACAATTTACTGAGTTTAGGCCTTAGAACCGATTTGGTACTGATCTTGAGGTGATGCATACGCTAGGCTCATATCGGGCTAAGCGTAATTGTTTTGGGGCGACGCGTGCACCATGCCTCATTATTGGGCTAAATGATTATGATTAGCGCTTGGGCAGGATCCGCCCCTCCGGAGTTTGACATGCCAGCGGTGGGCGCAGGCACAGTATTCCATATACGTGCTTGATGATGGAAAGTTATGTCAGGTACTCGTACAGTGCTAAGTATGAATACTCTTGATGGATCCACTGTGGTGTTGTTGATTGACGTGTATACTTGACATGTAGGCATAGAGATGTACTTTCCTTATACTAACTGCTTATTGACCTACTTTATCTTTGTTGTGCTTTAAACTGTTATACTTGAAAGCATGCCTAAATTTTTGAAATGTGAACAAGCGGTACTTGATATCATTGAGCTATTGTTTCTACGGTTTATCTTTTATATTCGGAACTTTATCAGTTATTGTTATTGATATTTCACTATTGTTCTGAGCTCATCACTGCTTTCACCTAGGTTACATTCGACCGAGGTGATTTTCATACTTGAGTCGTGCTAGCTTTTGGGAGACCACGAGGTAGCTGTCATATTGTCCGCAGTCCTTAAAGTTCATTTTCTGTTATCTATATCTTTACTGTTCTTATATTCAGACAGTTGTATTAGAAGATTTTGCTTGTACTTTGTTATTAAGTAGTGCTCGTGTACTCGTTGACACCAGTTTTTGGGGTTGGTTGTAGTAGCATTTGCCTTAATTATCAGATATTTTTATGATATTCTTCCGCTGTTGAGTTATTAGAATATGTTTAATCGATTTCATTATTGTCACGACCCTAATTTCCCTCCGTAGGATGTTGTGATGGCACCTAGTCCCTAAGACTAGGTAAGCCTAGCATACATGAAGAATTTAATTGAAATAGTAATAAAACTTTCAATTTAACCAATAGTTATTATAAAAAGGACTCCGCATCACAACTGAACATAACTCCCAAAATCTGGTGATAACCGAGTCACAAGCTCTACATGAGTATACTGAACATCCTTATATAACAGTATCTAATAAGAGGAGAATGAAACGGAACTAAATAGAGGGTGACTCCGAGGCTTGCAAACGCTAACAAGATCCATGCTCGACTCATTGATGCCTAGGCTGGTGTGAAGTACCTGAATCTGCACAAAATGATGTGCAGAAGTATAGTATGAGTACACCCTAACGGTACCCAGTAACTATCAAGCCTAAGCTCGTTAGAGTAGTGACGAGGTCAAGTCAAGACACTACTGGAATAAATAAAGAAACTGAGCAGGTATAGTATAGTAATGAAAATGATGGAAACGATACAAGGAAGAGATATAACAAGTATAGCTACACTGGGACTAAGGCAATAAAGACATCACAGAAGAAGCACATAATAAAAATTCCATGGAAATGATGCAAAAAAAACACAAGTGATGTAAATGAAAGGTATCAACAAGAATCACTACCGCGGTACCGTCTCGTAGTCTCATTTCACAAATCAAATCACAATCTTTCCTTATACCACTGCGGGAGCCTTGAATTTTGTTTTTGAAAATCATTTTTCCGGAAATAGCTAACTTCGCTTTAGACCACCTTATCACACCACGTGGTTCAAGTAGTTTACCTGCTAGCAACACACGTATCAAGTCCACGTTATCTCACCGGATGCCTATCAACCACAATCCTTATAGCGCCGCATGCGTATCAATATCACAACACGTCACAAATCGCACCTCAAGTGACCACTACCACAACTTACCAAAGAAATCAACAATAATAGTGTTTTACAATGAATAGCCCATGGCTCAACCATAATATGTACAAGAGTCTCAACAATAGCAAGAGAAAGTGAATAACTCAACAAGATATCCCACGGCCTTTATAACTTCGACACCACAATTCAACAATAAGATATCCCAAGTATAACAACTTCAAGTAAAGAAAATCAACAGTTACATAATTAACAAGAAATGAGAAAATAATAACTTCAACTAAGCATGTAACGGCAATTAACAAGTAATAGATGAGACAAGTATTTAAATGTCAAATAAATCACGTAAGGATAGGTTAATGATGATGAAGATGACATGTTATGACAATTCAATTAAAGGCATGAAAGAATCTACATAACTTTAACCTGTCAATTATCACATTTAGCCTATGTACCCACTTGTCACCTTGCGTACATGGCCTTCACATACCACAATTAACAAAAAATAACACCAATCCTAAGGGCTAATTCCCCCATACAAAGTTAGTCAAGACACTAACCTCAAAACACGCTAACTCAATCAACTAGTAAGCCCTTTCCGTGATTATCCTACTCCGAACAACTCGAATCTAGCCAAAATAACTTTATACCATAAATACAAACCATAGGAAACAATTCCGAACAATAAAGTTGCAATCTCTAAAGAAACAAAAAATCAACTCAAAAAGTCAACCTCAGGCTCGCATCTTGGAACCCGACCAAACTTACGAAATCCGAACACCCATTCGATAACGAGTCCAACCATACTAAAATCATTCAAAGCCGGTCTCAAATCGCCTTTCAAATTCCTAGAATTCGGGCTATGAAGTTTTACAAAATTTTCTCAAATTTCTCAACTCAAATCACTAATTAAATGACAAATATAATAATGGATTCAGCCAAATCCAAGTTAGAATCAATTACCGCGATGATTTCCTTGAAAATCCCTCTAAACATCGCCACAAACTGAGCTCTCTAGATCAAAAGATGAAGAATGAAATAAACCCTCGTCTCTAGCCCTTTTCTGCCCCACGATATCCGCTTCTGCGGACACACTGTCGCATCCGCGGCCCCGCACCTACGGAATAATCCATCGCACGTGCAGTTTCCACTAAGGAAAAGTAAATACTCTTTTGCGGAAAATAACGCGCACCTGCTTTTCCGCTCCTGCGAAACATGGGCACTCCTGCACACCCGCACCTGCAGAGAGGGTCCGCTTCTGCGACCCTAGGCCTTTCTGGCCCTACCCGCATCTGCGACCAAATCTCTCGCACCTGCGAGCTCACAGATGCGGAAAACTCCTCGCATCTGCGGTCACTGCCAGGCCCATATTATCTCGCACCTGCGGCCCAACCTTACGCAGGTGCGATGACACTAGAACAACAGCAGCTTCAACAAATCAACCAAGTCCAAAATGATTCGATTTCAATCCGATTCATTTCCGGGACCCCGGGTACCCTATCCGAATATACCAACAATTTTCAAAACACATAACTAACCTACTTGAGGCCTAAAAGCAGATCAAACAATATCGATTCTATGAATCACAACACAATTCAAGCGTATTGAAACTATGAACACTCAATTTCCAAAACTAACGCCAATTCATACCAAAATAACTCTGATTGACCTCATTTTTTCACATAAGTCATAAGACCTATTCTAACTTCCAAAATCGGAATCCGATCCTATCATCAATAATGTACTCCTGGTCAAACTTCTCAACCTTCCAAACCTTCAACTTTCTAACTTACACCAATTCAAGCTGAAACGACTTATGGACCTCCAAATCAATTTTCGGACACGCTCCCAAATCCAAAATTACCTTACGAATCTATCAAAATTGTCAGAACTGTATTCCGGAATAGTCTACACAAAAGTCAAACTCCGGTCAACTCTTTCAACTTAATCTTCCAACTTAGGAACTAAGTGTCCCATTTTACTCTGAAACTCACTCGAAACCAAAACCAACCACCCCGGCAAGTCATATAATCATAATATAACATAGAGGAGGCAATAAATAGGGGAACAAGACTAAAATACTCAAAATAAAAACCGGGTTGGGTTAGATGCCATCACGGCTTGTAGATTTTGGATCGTGACAAAGGTCATCGACAAAGAATAAATGAGACAACTTGGGACCTCTACTACAAATTTGTAGAGGATCCTAATTACAAATATCCACATGATGATTTATATTCCTGGAGAACATCTCCATGCATGAGATGAATATATAAGAGGACATAAGGTCCCTGTGAAGAATAATACTAGATGGTAGAAAAACATTAGTTCTGCTACCATTAACCAGAACAACGATACTACTAGTAGAGATGCAGAACATGAAGCCTAGTGATTTTAGAAGGAAGCTAAAGTAGACCAAACTTCGGTCAATGAAGGACTATTTAATGTGATCAAATGCCTTTTCTAAGTCAATCTTGATCAGTATATTGGATTTCTTACCTTTCTGCTTATTCAAACAGTTAATAATCTCTTGGATTATGACAGTGCTACCATCAGCCCTTTTGTTTATGGAAGCTAGATTGGAAAGGGATAATAATATATTTGAAAAACTCTTAATGCGGTTAGTGATAATCTTGGTGATAGCCTTATATATATTTTTGCAAAGACGAATTGGTCTAAAGTTTTTAAGACTAACAGCATTGGGGATTTAGGAATAAGGCATAAGTATGTCTGACTAACCTTCTCTAGCATACTCAGAAGTAAAAATGTTATGACGACAATTGATGGCTGATTGCCATATAACATTCTAGAATCACTGAAATAAACAAGGAGGAGGGCGATTTGGTCCGGGAGATTTGAAAGGTTTAAAGGTGAATATGGCATTCTTAATTTCCTGGTCCTTTAGGTCCCTATCCAGCCAAGAGAGATCAGGCAGGTTAGCAGGTATATAGGGTATCCTATTAAGGCCACTCTCAGAGTGCGTATGCCCTTTGGAAAACATCTTCTGGAAATAATCAGCAATGAACTTGTTAATATCCTGCGAATCATTTATCGAGAGCCATTATCTTGTTGAAAAGCAACAATTGTATTAATTCTTATCTTCTTTAAGGTGGTAATAGAAAAGAACTTGGTATTAGCATCTCCATTGTTAAGCAAGTTAACCCTAGACTTGAGCTTCCAGAACTCCTCTTCTGATATAAGTAAATCATTGTAAGAAAGGACTAGCTCCTTTTCTAATGTTTGGAGGAAAATACGAGTAGGATAGTTAGGAAAACTTTTTAAACCCTCAAGTTTGGCTAGAATATGCTTCTTCTTAGATGAAAATATTTCCAGAAACTCTTCTGTTCCACTCAGGCATTATTCCTAAAAGAAGCCAACGCATGCAAAAGGTTATTTGACTGCAGCTCTTTTTGATCACATTAATAAAGTCAGGATGACTACACCACATACATTCAAGCCTAAAGAGTTTATCATCGTGGGAAGCACAATTCTTATGAAGCTAGATTAATAACGGATTATGGTTAAAATAAGTCTTAGGAAGATGCCTAACTAGAGACTCACTATCAAGTCTTTACAAAATAAGATCCTTATGTCTATATCGATGGTTCGACCAAGTATACTTACTCCCCTTAAACTCTAAGTCAACTAATTGACACTAGTTTACAAAATTTTAGAAATTTGTGGCTCTATTAGCTTTAAGCGGCCTACCTCCCCATTTATCATCAGAAGTAATAATTTCATTAAAGTCCCCTCCTATGAGTCACGATTCCTTATCGTGTGAACGCATATTTACAATAATGTTCTATAAGGAAATACAATTGTTATAACTAGTACTAGCATAGACTAAACTCATAAGCTACGGTTTATAATGGGGCAATACCTTGATTATTACATGCACAACTTGACCATCTACCTGGATCTCCTCAACACCAACAAGGTTTTTTTCCAGAGAACTACTATCCCTCCTGATCGACCCTCCGCAGGAACCTCGATAAGTCTAGAGAAATTAAAATCATCCCTTAGAATTTGGTGATCCTCTAGTCGAGTCGCTAAAGGAGCTACCACGCGAGGCCTATGAGACGCCAACAAAGCCCTAAAATTCCTACAAAAATTATCATTCTTAGCACCCATGACATTTAAAATCACAAAGTTTGCTACTCTAGACATCATATGTTTGAGGTGTTAGTTTATGTTAATTTTGTCCTTCAAAGGTGATTTTGGATCGTCCCTCAGGGATAGGTAGGGAATGACAACGTATTTCAATGCATTTCTGTTCACTAGTGATCCTATGTCAATCGAGCTTTTGAACATGGAGGGAGGAGAACTGGGAAAGTATTTCTTTTCCTTCTCTCTTAGAACAACATGATTATGATTTCTTCTAGACTTGCAAATAGAATGCTTGCTTCCCTACCTAAGTTGCGTACCTCGTGCCGTTCTCCTTCTCTCTGAGCTCTTGGTATGAAAAAGTTGTTGATTCGGATTCACTTCCAAAGTTGCCTAGAGGTTATGGTTGTTGTGCCTCCATCAGTACTTGGTTCTGGGAGCTTGGGCCTGCATGGCTCTTTATTTGATTGGTTTTGTTTTGGGATGGAAAAAAGGAATGCTCCATCAAGTGACCTGGCAAGCTTAGTATATGTGGAAGTTGGTTCGGAGGATCCGTAGTCGAGTAAGATGGATTGGTGATTTGGATGGGGATTAATATTTTGTAAAGACGAGTAATCCTCATCACTTGAATTGTTGGTGGGTGTTGCACTCTCCAAAGGTGTATTATTATGAGAAGGAAGATTTGGGTCTTATCCATTACACTTTGAAGGAGGGAGAAAGATATTTTCAGAGATATTATCAATTTGCATAGAACAAGATTGGTTTGGCGTATTACTCCTAAAAAGATCAGGGTTTGAATTAGGAGTAGCAACTTGTTCAGTAGTCTTGTATTCTTTCTCTATGTGTTCCATGGTAGGAGAAGGATTGGTGAGTTAGGTTTGCTTGGGATCTTCTTTCGTAGGATTAGGTGAGGAGATAGAATCGCCCACGAAATTTTCGGGGCCAGTACTGTTTTTCAGCTTGGATTTTCTTAGTAACAATTGAGTCTATCTTTGTATGGCAGTTTTAGTGGTATCCACAAATTGGACACTTGTCATACCATTCTTCTTAGGAAACTTAGTAGGCAACGCCAAATAGGAAATTACCATTGACAACATTATCATTACCATTATGGACTTGGTTATTATTCTCATTAATGGCTAAACCCTTGTTAACATTAATGTCATGAATATTTTTATTAGTACGAGACAAGATTTAAGAGAATTAGAGCCGTGAAGAGACTTACCTGGTTGGTGTGAGGGATTTTGCTCGGATTTTTTTTATGTTTAAGAATTTGAGAGTCCAAGTATCTACCAGAGTTAGCCTCAAAGATGTTGACATTGATACCTCCATTAGTTGTTAACAACATGTCCATTACTTGCTGGTTTCTCATGCTTACCTTATGAGTAGATTTTTCTTTTCTAGAAAAGTGACTATTTGCCACCCTTCCTCCCTCGTTTATCGATCTTAATAGGCTTAGCACGGTTGATACATGGTTGCTTTGATGGGGCAGCTGTTTTGGTTGCAATTACTCTATTTCCTTCCCATTTCCTAGTTTCCCACACATTTCATTTATTCCATCTCCTTCATACACCAGATCTTCTTTGTGGCTTCCAATGGACACAAATGTCCTTAAGGGTGTCTCTAGTGGGACCTCAACACATATTCTTGCGTATATTCCTCTGAAAGAGACAGATGTGCATGTATAAACTTTCAGGAGCTTTCAATCTTATTGCCTACTTTTCGTAAGATGTCAGTATTGTGAAACTCTGTTGGCAGATGTGGAAGCCTAACCCAAATTACAACATACATTAACCTAGGCAGGCGTGCGTTATTGTCCGCAAATGCGATAGACCTGGGAAGGATCATATAAGTCGAGAGATTTTCTTCATATTTTGAGTTATAAACTATGGATTTTGGCGATTTTTGAGGGGTTCTTCACGTGGTTGTTTGAGGTAAGTGATATTTAACTGGATTTCATTATATTTAATGATTTTATAATTATTTTCATCATTAAATTAGTGAATTGAATGAAAGAAAATGTGAAATTTTGTAAAATCTTTCAAAAATGTACAATGAGGATTTGAAGGGCGATTCGATATCGATATTTGATAATTTTGATATGGTCGAACTCGTATCGGAATGGGTGTTCGGGTTTTGTGAATTTTTGTTTGGTTCCGAGGCGTCGGCTCGGGGTTGACTTTTTAGTTTTAATTAAAAACTGAAGCTTTATTATCCGGAATTGTTTCCTATGAGTTTTATTTATGTTATGAAATTATTTTGGCTAGATTTGAGCCGTCCGAAGGTTGTTTCACACGAGAAGTTCATTTTAGAGTATCGGTCAAGCTACTCTGAGGTAAGTATCTTGCCTAATTTTGTGGGAGGAGTGGGATTACCCCTTAGGATTTGAGTCATTTGTGCTAATTGTGTCATGTGACGGCCATGTACGTGAAGTGACGAGTACGTACTCGGGCTTAATTGTAAAAATTTGATTGTTTAGGGCCCTTTGGTTCTTATGTGCATTAGCTATGAAATTGTGTTATCATGTTAAATCCTCAATTTATTAAATTTATCCTTATGTGTTTTATTTGGAATTAATTGATTCATGTTTTACCCTTGTTGTCAATTGAATTCTTAAGTGCTTTAATTAAGTTGTTGCCTCTTTCATTGCCATGTTGTCTTTTCCTTAATTGCTTAATCTTAATTAAATCATTATTATCTTTTACGTAATTGCTTAACCTTAATTGAAATTATTATTTTCTCTTCCATATTTTCTTAACCTTAATTGAAGTTATTATTACCTCTTCCGTAATTGCTCAAACTTAATTGAAGATTTGTTATCCCTTTCATTGTTGACGTGTTCTTATTTGTGGTCATTGATTTATGCTATCTCTCTTATCATCGAATTGTACTTTTGTGGAATCATTATTACACATTATCTCTCCCTGGTTGAGCTGTTCTTGTTGAGACTGTTATTCCCTGTTGTGTCATTATTTGTGAGCCCGTTCTTCTGTTTCTTTATGTTCTAAAGTTCTTGTGTTAATTTACTTGCCGTACTCTTGTGTTGTTGTTGTTGTTGTTGTTGCTGATGTACTCGGCGGTGTTGAGCCAAGGCCTTTGTGTGGTTGTGGTATTGTAAACTATTTTGAGGAAATGTTGTGGCATATGGGCACATGTTATGAAAGTTATTTTATTGTGTTGTTATGTTTTCGCACACGTGGTACTGTTGAGAGGATTGTCGGGGTGTTTGCACGAGGTTTCTGTCGTGCTATTATTATTATTGATATTAGCACATGCGGCGTGACAAGACGGGCTATATATGTGGGTTTGTGCATATGGCGAGACAAGGTGCGAACATTATTATACGCGTGCAGCGAGACAAGTCGAGCATTTACTTTACTATTGCGCACGTGACGAGACAAGGTGGAATGAATTGGGATGACTTATGATGGACTGGGGGCATTGTTGTTATTGATATTTGTGTAGTGGCGTCCCTACATTTTGTGAGTTATACCTTGTACATTTTGCAAGTTATACCTTGTACATTTTGTGCTGATCGTTTCTTATGTGCCATTCATTGTCTCTACTCTTACTTGTTGACTTGAATTATGATAGAACACTTGCATAAGCATACACGTAGTTAAGCACCCATATCGGTTTAAGAAGTTGAATTCTGATGATATTGACTATTTACGTGTACTCCTGTTTACTTGCCTTATGTGTGAAAGTCGTTCTATTGGCACGTGAGTTGTCCGTGCGGTCATGAGTCATTATTATTGTTGGCACGTGAGTGGTCCGTGTGGATATTAGATATTGTCACTCTTTTGGTACGTGAGTCGTCCGTGCGGTTATGAATTGTAATTTGGGCACAAGATTCTAAGTTATTAGGGTTCATGAATTGGGACCCGTGCTTTGTGATTATGAGGTTTAGTTCTTCATGGAAATTGTTGAATAAATCTTGTGTAAAAGCAGTTGTTCTTATTGAGTTGTTACTTTTTTTCCTTTATTTGGTTTCTCCGGACTTAAACTATGTTCAGCTTACTCTGCAGCATTATTACTTGTTGCTTCTTGTTACTAATTGTTGTTTCTACTGTTTTGTTACGAGTATTGTTTGCCTACCTTTCCATGCTTAGCTTTCTATTAACATTGTTTTCCTGTTACTTCACCTTCATACTTGTTCAAATTTGTTTAGTCTAGTAGGTGTCTTGACTGTCCCTCGTCACTACTCCACTGAAGTTACTCTTGATACTTACTGGGTACCGTTGTGGTGTACTCGTGCTACGTTTTCTGCACATTTTTATGCAGATCCAGGTATTTCAGAGTTGGTTGAGCACTAGCTAGCTGTTCGAGTTTTTCTATGTCGACTTAAGGTAAACCTGTCGTCGCGTTCATACGACTCGGAGTCAACCTTCTGATATTTTATTGTACTGTTTAATTCTATTCTGAAACAGTTGTATTTACGGATTTTCTAGCATACTCCGTAGAGCTTATGACTTGTACTACCGGTTTTGGGGTATTGTATTGCACTTAGGATCATTGGTTTTACTATAGAAATTTCAGTTTCATGCTTCGTAGATGTTCCGGTTAAATTCTGTCTTTAATTTAGTAAGTGTTAGGCTTACCTAGTCTTAGAGACTAGGTGTCGTCACGACATCCGACGGAGAGAAAATTTGGTTCGTCACATATACCTAATCGCCTTGCTTGGTTACTATGCGGAAATTATTAATGCGTTCTTGTTAATCCTAATTCCATAAGAATATAGGCGTTCGGTTAGTATGAATAGGCGAGTAGTAGTTCGGGAGAATACTACGAGTAATATTAACCCTGTCAATCAATAAACCAGATAAAATAATTAGACAATTTAAGTGAAAGACTCAACGGGATTGCTAGCTAACCCGTAGTTATAGAATATCCTCTCTTATTTAATTTCTCCCTAAGCTTGCCAAATTATTTTCTTTAATTTCTTAGTTGCTACTCTAGATTAGTTTTAGTTAAATATTCATACTTTAGAATATCACTTGAACAGATTAATTGTCTTAATTGAATTTCGTAAATAGTTAATCACAAGTCCCTGTGGGTACGTTAACTGGACTTACAATCCTATATTACTTGTACGATCACGTATACTTGCGTGTGCGTTTGGGAGTAATAACTTTTTGGCGCCATTGTCGGAGACTTGGAAATTAGTTGTTTTTCCAGTTTAGACTTTTACTATTATCTTTACAATTTTTGCTTTTTTCTTTGTAAATATTTTTTTTATTACTGTGTGATTTTGCTCTTATTTTGTTTCATGTTCTCTCAGCATGATATCTGGGGATGGAATATATGGAGATAAGGTTATTGATGAAGACGCTTGGTTGACGGAAGATTTTTATGGCCCGTATATTTGGGATTGTCATGACCTGACCTCTTGGAAGTCTAATTTTGAATATGGGAGTAAGGGTTGGTATTGTGACAAAAATTATCGATTAACAGAATATGTGAAACAATGTTGTTTACTAACAACATTGGCGAATGATTGATCTAAGGAGAGAGTTGATCTTGCACATGAAATTGACAGGTTTGGCTTGGCTGTGGGCAATTTGGATGCAGATTTGAGTGCAAAGGTTGATGCGTGTAACACCCAATATTTTAATGATAAGTTTTCTGAAGCTGAAAAAGATCTTCAAGACCAAATTGAGGAGCTAAAATGATAATATCATTCATTAGACCATGTTCTTGTTGATGATGCTGAGGTTGAGGGAGTATATATTATTGAGGATGTCAAAAGTAATGCAGTTTTGGAGTTGGGGCGTGTTGATCCTCATTCTAAATATTTTCTACATTATATTTGGATGGAGACATGGAGATCGAACTTTTGGAGAGATGCATAGATGAAGAACAAGACATTACATTCTAAAATTTGTGACGCTAAGGAGACAAAATGGCATTCCTCACTTAAGGGCCAAGAAGTGCAAGATGATATCTATTTCTCGATTCCTTTATTTTCACACCACCGCTCTAGGATTGTGACAGAAAAGTTGATGCAAAATTGGGAGCGTAATTCATATCCTCAAAGTGGAAGGAAAAGTGGTGAAAGTGATGACGTTGTGCCGCGATGTTAAATCAAGTACTTGTTGGGAGGCAACCCAATTCTATTTTTTCTTTTTATTTTTGTATTTTTTTATTGTGTTATCGTTGTAGAGTTGTTTTTGTGTTTTGTAGAAATAGTCGCATGGGGTCAAAGCCAAAAGGCATGTGAAAAAGCGAGCAGGTGGTTGATCATACCTGAGAGAAGTCTGAGTATCCCGTGAGCTGCTAATGCTTCGGCCTTTGGCCTACCAGGGAGTCTCTTTTACCCTCTTGTTATTTTCATTATGCATTGAGGACATTGCACAATTTAAGTGTGGGGTGAGGAGATTGTCTATGTGATTTTCTGTGTTATCCTAGCTTAGTTGTAGTTCTTTTTCTTAGTGTTGAGAATTTTTTAAAAGAAGTTAAAAATTGAAAAAAAATAAAAAATTTGGACTTTTCCCCACGATGGATTTTATGGACAACTTTCTTGAGGGATTAAGGTCCAATTTAAAAATACCAAAAGGAGTTTTCTTTTCGTTTCTATTTAGTTTTAGTTAGATAATGATCCCCCTTGGTTTTTCTTTTTGCATCGATTTTTTTTCAGGGGATATAAGTTTTTTGGTACTTTAGGATTAGATTTTTTTTAGGAGTAGTATAAGAGGAGAAGAAAAACCTTTGTAACTTGTTTGATACTAGCATATTTAGGACAGAACAATTGAGTAGTACTTTCCTCTGAGTGCGTGAGTAACGAATAAAATAGCAAACTTTCTAATACCTAGGCTCAAGATTGTGACTCTGTATGTAGCTTATTCTTATTTTGACGTTCGATATGATCCTGTCTGTCTTAGAGTAGAATTGATCCATCTTGATTGATACTTATGCCATGTGTGGTGAGGATTTCTTACATATATTACATGTTTTGACACTTAGTCTAGAACTTGCCCTGTATGTTATTGAAAAGCGAAATAAAAGTGTTGCTCTGTTTAGAACATGATAATAGGCTTTCTTTGCTATATCTTGTGAATTTTAGCCTTTTCAGATTTTGTACCACTAGTTAGCCTTTTGAGCATGTAGCCTATTGTCTGGAAGCCATATTTTTGCCTTGATACTTTTGTTGAATCCCTAATTTTTGCACCCTGCTTCCTCGAGCATTGTTGCTTAGACTGTGATATTAGTTGATAAATTTGAAGAAGGGGATGATTAGGTGAAAAATGATGACTAACGATAGCGGAAAAATGATTTAAAAGCCCTCTTGAAAAGAATGTGACATGAAAAAGAAAAGGGAATGAAGGAAAAAAATGCTTTGAAAAAAAATGAAAAGTTATTGATATGAGGGAAATACTTGTTAAACAATTGATGAGGAGAGGGTAGAAAAATAAAATTAAGAGATGAAAATAATGGGTGATGAAGTCTAAAGGTGCAAAGTGCTTAGGGAAGTCTAAGTCACTATTATATAGTTCTCCTACCCGTCCCCTAGCCAACATTACAACCCCATTAAAGTCCTATTTAATTCTATTCAAGCACACTTATTAGTAGATATGTACACAATGGGCAAGCCTATGGTTCTTTGTGCATACATGTGAATTTGTTTGTGACTGCGAGACTTGTTCTTTGATGCTAAGTCATTAAATTATATTCATTCTTTTATTTGAGTGTCTGGAGTATTTATTTTTGTGTGGACACTTGTTTCATAATAGATAGGTGATGTTATTAGCTTTATTTGATAGAGTAGGTGAGCGAGCTTAAATTTGATGAGTTAGAGTATCTCACTGAGGTTAGGAGGTAAGAAGTTTGTTGTTTGTTTATGACTTGTATAACTTGTACAATGATCAGGAGGTGTATATTTAATTGATTGAGTTGCCGTAGGGCCTAGTTGATAGTATCAACCAAAGTGGTGGTCTTTCCAAGCTTGATTTATTGAGAGTGATCTTAATGCTTACTCGAGGATGAGCAAGAGTTTAAGTATGGGATTTGTGATGTTCGTCCAAAAATGCATATATTTACTCATTGTTGCCTCACATTCGTCTTTTGATTATTAATTATATTACTTTATACTTAATATATATTTTAACTATGTAGGAATAAAGCAGTGTGAAGATGAAGAGATTTGGAGCAAAATTGAATAAAACGCAGTAGAAGAA
Organism: Nicotiana obtusifolia; assembly: GCA_002018475.1. Classification (NCBI taxonomy): domain Eukaryota; kingdom Viridiplantae; phylum Streptophyta; class Magnoliopsida; order Solanales; family Solanaceae; genus Nicotiana; species Nicotiana obtusifolia. The sequence continues at coordinate 133,218 of MCJB01005914.1, read as the reverse complement.
AAAAACAAAAGAATGAAATTGAATGAGACGAGGCGGACACCTTTTGGTGTTTGTCCCCCAAGTAGAAGACAAGAAAAAAGAAAGATACAAGTTCAAAGCAAACAAATTGAAAGAGGAGGCGTGCAAAAACTTACTGGTTTCAACGCTAGGTCAGCGCCTCGTGTTGGTCTGGACGCTGTGGTGTGCGATTTTTCCTATTTTACCTGGGATAAGGTTATTTCGGCCCTCAACTCGTATAAAAGGGATTTTAAACCTAATTTGGAAGATATTTAACATACTTTGAAGGGGAATTCATGTAGGGGAACAAAAACCATGCTTGGGAGGAGACTTCTAACTAGTTTTTTTTCTTTTCTTCTACTCCTTTAGTTTCATAATTTATTAGTTCTAGAGTTGTGGGTGCTACATGAACGTTGTGGTTTGATACTTGAATTGTTCTTATTATTTTATCATATTGGTTATTTATTCAATCTTGCGCTTAATTATTTGATTGCTCGATCACCACTTGAATACTATCTACGAATCTAGGATTGAACTCGGGAGAAGGAATTTCAGATTGCATATAAGATTGAGTAGAGCAAGATCTTAAACCTAAATTACGGGAACAAATTTGCGGTTAGGATAGAGATATACCTAATCGCCTTACTTGGTTACTATACGGGAATTTTTAATATGTTCTTGTTCATCCTAATTCCATAGGAATATAGGCGTTAGGTTAGCTTGAATATGTCAATCAATAAACCAGATAAAATAATTAGATAATTTAAGTGAAAGACTCAACGGAATTGTTAACTAACCCATAGTTTTAGAATATTGTCTCCCATTGAATTTGTTTCTAAGCTTGCCAAATTTTTTTTTTTTAATTTTTTAGTTGCTACTCTAGATTAGTTTTAGTTAAATATTCATACTTTAGAAAATCGCTTGAATAGATTAATTGACTTAGTTTAATTTAGTAAATAGTTAATCAAAAATCCCAATAGATACGATATCTGAAGTTACAATCCTATATTACTTATAGGACCACTTATACTTGCGTGTGTGTTTGGGAGCAATGCGGAATCCTATGATGCCCATGAAGTTATTCAACGTGAAATTAATACTACCACACAAGACTATGACCAAATTTTAGTTAAGCAGTGCAACACACGCACTACTCATATATTTTCATGTTATTTTCTTTTTCACTTTCATTTCATCATCTTCCACTCATTATTTTTTTTTACCATTTTTAAATCATCAAAGCAATTACCCACCAAATAACCACCAAATTCGAACCACTACAGAGCTTGTTTCCCAACTATTGAACTGAAAACTAATCTCCTTTTCGCTTGCTTGCGCATATTCTAAAAGTCAGATATTTAAAACACAATTACCAATACCCTCTTGTCTTCCTTTGTGAAAAGATTTTGAAAAAAGAAAAGAAATTTCTCAAATGTAATGTAGTCAATATTCTGACAAATGCTGGACCCATTAGATTGGAGTAAATTTTTTGGTAACGTTTAAAAGATGACATTTAAAGAGGCCTATTGAAAAGCTGGTAGTGGCCTATTATTTTCGATAGCTCAAATAAAGATTTTTATGATTTGGATTTTGTTTTCTATGGTTAAAAGAAAATTAGTGTGATGAAAGATTTGAGTTTGTGGTTGGTGACATATAACAGAAGAGTTTGAAGAAATGGAGGAGAGTGAGAGATGGAGCGAAAAAATTGAAGTACGAGCTTGATCGGTTAAAAATTGAATTTTCCGGCCAATATTACTAATTTTTCAGTCAAAACTGTCTTTTTACTGCTTTTCACGAGTTTCATAGAGTGTATATAAATTACTCTATGCCATGTCAGCCAAAATGAGTGAAATAATTCCACTTTAAAATAATCTAGTGGAATCATGGGACTCATGCAAAGTTTAAGTTTATAATTGACAAAACGAGACTAGTTGAGGAAGGTAATTATGTATTTTTCCAGTTACTAACGGCGCAAAAATAGGCTGATTACATAAATCTAAATCAAGATAAAGAAACTACTAGTAAAGAAATTATTGAGGAGAAATAAAAAAAGTAAAGAAAAGAGGAAAGCACAAAAGTTATTCGCGCTAAACAGTAGGAGAATGTTGTCTTCTATTGTAACACCATAACTGTTATGACATATCAGATATTCAGATCACCAAAAGCAAGTTATTATTCTTCTCATTTAATTTGAACGGGGCACAAATTTTGAGACTCTAGTCGGTCTCATAAATAGTAAGTATTTCACTATTTTGAAATTTTGAAAGTTATAATTATTGTACAAAAGCGCTAAACATTTTAAAATTTTCAAAATAAAAGAAAAAAAAATCCTATAAATTAGAATGGAACAAATATAGTGGTAAACAGATTTAAATTATTCTCTTCTGTAAGCATATTAATATTCGATGATACAATTCGTATTCTTACATTACATTTGACAACCAACAGAATAGTATAAGACGAAGAATCAAAGGAACAAAAGAATCTTACAGAAATTTGAAATTAAAAAAAAGCCAAAATCAGTTGACGAAATGGCAATTTTTTCTGATCTCTCCCTTGTTGCCAGTTAGAACTTCAATGGAGCCCATATGAACCATTGCAGCAGCAAACTTACGTGCCCATGTCGAGCCATACTTAACGTTGTTAAAAACCAGCTTAGAGGTTAGAGGACTTCCAAACAATGTTTGATCAGAAGTCAACAGTCCCTTATGGTTCTTCAAATTGAGATAGTACTTGTTGTCTAGACGATTAGGGGTTGAAATATCAAGATTAACAATTGGATCAACTTGGGTGTCACTAATAGGTCGAGGGCACTTATTTTTCAAGAATGAAGCATATCTAGGATCAAGGGAAGGATCTTGAGGATGTGTAGCATTGAAACCGTAAAGTCTATTGGAGAAAGAAGAGCAATGAGTGCGACCAAAAGAGTGAGCCCCTGACAAAGTCACCATCTCATCAAGTGACAAACCTTTTCTTTTGAAGTTGTCTTGAAGTTGTTGCGCATTGAAGAAAGGTGGAGGGAGGTTTTGAATGACTTCGGAGCTCAACGAAACGCGGCCATCGCGGCGTCCTCCTGGAAGAGTATAGCTTATGCCTCCCGCGAACAAGGCGCTGTCTCTTGCAGCAAAGGCAAGTATGTCCGCGCACGAAACTGTGCGCGGACATACTTTTTCCAGCAATGCTTTTGCTTCATCAATAACCTCAAACCCACGAAGGCTTGAGTTGTTAATGGGACTATCTTTCTCAGCCGTTTTCTTTCCTCTCACCGAATCAAGCAACACTGAACCATCACAACCCTTCAAAGATAAAATTACACAACGAAAAACAGCATGTTAGCATTCAAAAAAACGTTCACCTTAAACAAACTAATGGTACAAAGGAATTTTACCCAGTCAAGCCATCTAAAATGTAATTCAATTTAACTAATATACACCTATTTACATTATCAGGTAGTTATATGTAAGTAACCCTTCCATTCAGCTTCTACAACGAGTAAAAGTAGTAACCTAGCCTAACAGTGTAAAAATACTCAATTGAGTTTAATACAAGTAACCGTACATAAAATGTGAGAATAGTAACCTACCTAAAAAGAAGGCAATGTACCAGTTATTGGTTAAAATACGCTAATGGTGTAAAAGCATTTCATACTGCCAGTGTGTATTAACAAAAAAAAAAGGTGAAATTAAAGGAGTACCCTGATAAAGCAGTCATGGAAATGCATACGAATAATGCCAGCAGCAATGCCAGGATTCATCAGAACCGCTTTGAATACAGCTTTTCTTATAATGGCCTCAGCAGCTGGACATGATCTTTTATAGAATCCAACACCAAACGTTGATTTTTTTGATTTGGGCTTATGTTTGTTCCTCGACGAAGCCTCGGCAAATACAGAAAGAGAAAGAATCAAACAAAAGAGCACTGCTAATATTACAAAATTAGAACCCTTGAAAGAATTCATTGTATCCTTTTCTGGCACAATTTGACTGCATATCCAAGGGTTTTATAGGCAACTGAGGTATGACGTGGAAGCTTGCACAATTAACAAGGTGAAATTAAATCTGTACAATGAATCTGCGTAGTTTAGTTATACAAGTTCAAAGCCATAAAAATATAATATTTTCATCTTCTGACTTTGAATTATTGTTTTCACTTCTTTCATACATATATCAGGAATTCTCTCCACTAACTGTTTCCAGCTTTCCCTGATGTATCAAGGTTACATGATCCCCACTAACTGGTTCAAGCTTTGCATGATAACATTTTTAATGCGCCTGACGGTGTCGTAGTTTTATTTGTATCTCCAAATGTCAGCTGCCTGATCAATTTTTTTTTTTTTTTTTTTTATCAAGAAACTTTATCTTTTTCTGGTTCTGTAGACTTACTCTTCAAGAAATAAAACGTCGTAGTCAAGCCAACTCTTGGATGAGTTGATCAAGAATAATGGTACTTAAAACAGTTGATTAAAGTTTTTGTCCAGATTTATAAAATCTTTTGCAATCATTGACCTCACGTAGTTTGAGATATTTAGAAAAAGATATTCTTCTTATTTATCAAATCCCTTGATATTAGGATCCAGCAAAATTAGGAAACTATAATCTGTGAAGTTAGGAATTAATTTCTGTTTTGGATATATATATATATATATATATATATATATATATATATATTTATTTATTTATTTATTTATTTATTTTCCCGTGAATATTGTACACATCACAATATGAATAAAATTCAAAGTTCTTAGGCATCTGACTAGGGAAGGTTGCTTTCGAATTTTTAAATTATTAGGTCCTATTCACCTGTATAACTAGTAGCTTGCCTTAAGTTCGAAAATAAAATATCTTTACATTACTTGGTGTATATAAGTTAACTACTTTTTTTTTCGACTATTCTATTATATTGAGGAGTGTCATGCTATGGTATGTGTTAACTACATTATTTGGTGTGTATAATAATCTCCTTATGTTGACTAAAATACTCCCTAGTAAATGAAATAATAGGCAGAACTTAATTAAAAAGGGTATCTGAAGCTTTTCTCTTCACACCCTTAAACATTTACAAGCATATGTATTTTTTACGAGGCATGGAGGTGTCCTCTAAGTTACTGCTAACCCATCGTATCTTTATCTATAACTATCTGTGTACATCTCAACTAGTCTAGTTAATTACCGCATAGACTTATACACCTGTAGGGATTGGTTGTGGCGGCTAGGTTCAGTTTACAATGCTTTACACAAAACATATATAAAGTATACGACTAAGTTTAGGTTGGTGGAGTCCTAACTGGTCAGGTTCAATTAGTCTTTCATCCCTCCTCAAGCTGGTGTTAGGATTGCACACAACACCCGGCTTGGTTCATAAAGTTCGAAACTAAAGCTTCGGCAATGGTTTTGTGAATATGTCTGCAATCTGATGCCAGGAAGAAAGAAACTTTGTCACCATTGCACCTTGGACGACCTTGCGCACAAAATGATAATCAAGCTCGACGTGTTTTCTACGAGCATGCATTACAGGATTAGCAGTAAGATATAAAGTACTAGTATTATCTGTGAAATGCATTGGAGGATGAGAAAGTGAAACACAAATATTTCTTAGCAAGTATGTTGATTTTTGGCTTAATGTATGCATATTTTGATGTATATTTTCTCACATTGTGCTCATGTCTCGTAGATTTCGGATGTATAATATAATGATTTGTGCTAATTTGTGATATTTCTATGTGTAGGAATCATTCGGACGCGATTTGAGACGAAAGTGCGCAAATTGGAGCGAAAATGAGAAGAAAAAGCAAAAGTGCACATTTGAGGGCCACAGGCAGCGTGGGGCACTGCCTGTGGCGCACAAAACAGAAACTTAGGAAACTAAGCGCCTGGGCCTGCGCCCTGCGCTGCCCTGAACGCTCAAAACGTGAACATGTCCTATTTCAACAAGGACTCGGTTATTTCGACCCCAAGACGCCCCAACTCATATAAAAACCAATCTAAACCTATTTTGAGGGGGAGGACCTGACTTTAGGAGCGAAACAAAAGTACGAAACACTCGGGAGCACGAATTTGATCAAATCTTCCACTCTTCTTCTAGTATTCATTGATTTTATGTTTGAAAATATTATTGATGATTGTATGAACATGAGTGGCTAAGAACCCTATTGTTATGGGGTCATGAGTGCTACATGAATGTTGATGTTTGAAGTTTAAATTGACGAGTTTGATTTTATCATATTAGGTTGTTTATTTAATTTTTTATTTTATTATTTTGCTGAGTAGCTAACAGTGAAATACTATCTATGAATCTAGAGTTAAACTCAAAATTGAGAATTCTAGATTGCACATAGAATTAAAATAGAGCAGGTTTTTGAACCCGGGCATCGGAAAATGGATTCGCAATTAGGATAGAAATATACCAAATTGTCTTGCTTGGTTGAAATACAGGAAGTGTAAATGCATTCTTGTTAATCTTAATTCCATAGACATATAGGTATTAAGTTAGCTTGAATAGGCGAGTAAGAATTCGACAGATTCTTATGAGTAATATCAACCCTATCAATCCAGATAAATCAATTAGTCATTTTAAGCCAAGAATGCAACATGATTGTTAGCTAGCCTGTGACCCTGGAATTTTCTCTCCTACTGATTGCTATCCGAAGTTGCTTAAGTGTTGTGGTTGATCTCTAGTTATTTCATTGCTTGATGATTGTTTTTGTAGTAAATTAGTCACTTACATATTTTGTGAGAAATCTCTTGAATCGATAAGTTGTTTGAGTTTGAATAAGTCAAAAGTTAATCATAAGTCTTTGTGGAAATGATACTCTACTCACTACTCTATTACTTGACGACCACGTATATTTGCGTGAGTGTGTTTAGTCACAACAATTTTTTTAGCGTTGTTGCGTTAACACAAACAAGGCAAATTGGTACCTCAGAGCACCTTAGTTTCTTCCTATCCTGCTCCTAAAAATAATAATAAGAAGAAAATAAAAAATATAAAAACATATCCGGTTCGAGCTACACCATTGGAAAAGAACCGGTATCCAAAGAAAAACCAAGTGATACTACCTAACTATCCTAAAAAGAACGAGAGAAATCTTTTTTGTTATTTTTAATCGAACTTTAATCCTCAAGAAAATGCATTCTTGTTAATGAAAATGCATTATTGTTAATCTTAATTCCATAAACATATAGGTATTAAGTTAGCTTGAATAGACAAGTAGAATTCGACAGATTCTTATGAGTAATATCAACCCTATCAATCAACAATCCAGATAAATCAATTAGTCATTTTAAGCCAAGAACACAACATGATTGTTAGCTAGCCTGTGACCCTGGAATATCCTCTCCTACTGATTGTTATCCAAAATTGCTTAAGTGTTGTGGTTGATCTCTAGTTATTTCATTGCATGATAGTTTTTTTGGTAGTAAATTAGTCACTTACACATTTTGTGAGAAATCTCTTGAATCGATGTGTCGTTTGAGTTTAAATCAGTCAAAAGTTAATCGTAAGTCTTCGTGGAAATAATACTCTACTCACTACTCTATTATTTAACGACCACGTATACTTGCGTGAGTGTGTTTGGTCGCAACAAGTTTTTGGCCCCGTTGCCGGGGACTTAGAAATTAGCTACTTGACTGAGTTAAGCTTTTATTAGTTATTTGTGTAAGTTTTAATTTTTAGTTTGCCTTGTTTGTGTTAACGCAGGCTCTTCTCTTAAATGCGGAGGAGTAGAAGCGCAAACAACTTCCTTCCTCTTGATCTTGAAATTGAACGAACACTTCACAAAGTGAGTAGGGAAGTCGAAGCTAGAACTAGAATAGAAAGAGAGTTGGACATCATATTTCAACCACAACCAATAGAGATGGCAGGTAATGAAGAGCGTCCGGCGATAGAAGCCGCAAGGCCCAATCTTGCTAATATGACTCAAGCTATTGTGAAGCCTGATATCACGAGGCATTTTAAACTCAAACAGTACATGGTACAGCTGATTCAGTCCACAGGGCAATATCTGGGTCTATCTCATGAAGACCCGCAGAGGCACATTCATAACTTCCTGGAAATTACGGACACTTACAATTTTCCGAATGTTTCCAAGGACTATGTCAGGCTGACACTGTTTCCCTTTTCACTGCTGAGGGAAGCTAAGAAATGGTTGCAAAAGGAGCCTGCAAACTTAATCCACACTTGGGATGATCTAGTAAGGAAATTCTTAATCAAGTTTTTTCCCACTAAGAAGACAAAGTCGCCGAGGAGCTAGATTCTTGGGTTCCAACAATGGGATGGAGAGACTCTTCGACAAGCTTAGGAAAGATACAAAAAGCTACTCAGAGACTGCCCGTGTCATTGTCAGACTGATGAGGTATTGGGTCATACTTTCGTTGATGGGCTAGACGAGACATCAAAGATGAATCTTGATTCATCTTGAGCGGGTAGTTGCATGGCGAGGCCGTATAGTGAAATCCAGCTCCTGCTAAGCAACTTCACTGCTAATGATTATAGTTGGCAAGGAGAGGGGGAGTCACGAAGAGCAATTAAACAGAAAGTGGCTGGTGTAATTGAGCTTGATGAGTTCTCAGCCATGAGAGCAAATATAGCAAAATTGGCAAATCAAATGAATAGGATGACAATGCACCAAACACAACAGATGCAACATGTATAACAGATGTCTACTTGCTGCGAATTATGTGGTGACAGTCACACAAGTGACATGTGCCCCACGAATCCTGAATCTCTACTATGTGGCAACAGAGCAGAGGTCCGATAAATCAGCATGCACAATATGGGAACACTTACAACTCAGAATCATTATAGGCCCCAAGGAAATTTTAATCAACCTCATAAGCCATCCCAGCAAGTACAGGAAAGCACAAACGACTTGTTGAAGAAGTTGCTGCTTGACAATCAACAACTCAGGACCGATTTCAGAAATCTTGAGAGGCAAATGGGGCAGTTAGCGTCGAATCAAAATACTAGACCTGTAAGCGCTCTTCCCAGTGATACAGAGAAGAACTCTCAAGTTAATGCAGTTACACTCAGAAACAAGAGGGAATTAGAAGAAGTGCCAAAGAAGAGAAAGGATAAGCCTATACCTGAGGGGGAGTTGCTTCCTAAAGAAACACATGAGTCAAAGAAAGAAGATGAAAGTTCAGAGCCGGTGAATGTTGCAAGGCCACCACCACCTTTCCCCAAAGATTGTAGAAGAAGAATGATGATCGCATGTCCAACAAATTTCTCTCTATGCTGAGCCAGGTTCAATTGAATATTCCATTGGCGGATGTACTTCGCGAAATTCCAAAGTATGCTAAGTACATCAAAGATATAGTGGCTCAAAAAAGGAGATTGACTGAATTCGAGACAGTTGCACTTACTGAGGAGTGCTCTTCAAGGGTTCAAAACAAGCTTCCTCAAAAGCTTAAGGATCCTAGCAGCTTTACCATACCTGTGAGGTTTGGTAATATTGATGTGGGTCGTGCTTTTTATGATCGAGAGCGAGCATAAATCTAATGCCCTTGTCCTTGTTCAAGCAATTGGGTCTGGGAGCTCCAAGACCAACCACTGTGATGTTGCGACTAGCGGACAGATCCATAGCCTACCCTGAAGGAGTGATTGAAGATGTGTTGCTGCAAACTGGGAAATTCATCTTCCCAGCAGACTTCATTATCCTAGATTATGAGGCTGATGAACAAGTTCCAATCATATTGGGACGACCTCTCTTGGCTACAGGTGATGCGATTATTAAAGTGAGAGAGGGAAAAATAATTATGATGGTGGACAACGAGGAAGCCATTTTTAATGTCTACAAGGCGATCCAACTTCCCCGCCATTATGAGGATCTCTCTATGATATCAGTTATGGATGTGGATGAGCAACTTATCAACACGAGTGTATATCTAGATGATTCTCTAGAGAAAGCACTCATGTTGTTCGATAGCTTGGAGATTGATGACGAGGTTGAGGAAATGATGCATATCCTAGATGCATCATGTGCTTACATGCAGGGATTAAACCCCTTTGAGCCCCTAAATTGGCCAAGTGGGCCTCCTCCAAAGCCGTCGATTAAGAAGCTCCAAAATTGGAGCATAAACCCCTGCCCCCTCACCTTCAATATGCTTATTTGGGTGGTTCTGACACTTTACCTGTTATTCTTTCTTCTGACTTGTCTAAATTGCAGGAAGAAAAGTTGTTAAGAGTGCTACATGAGCATAAGCGAGCAATTGGGTGGACGATGTCTTACATTAAAGGCATTAGTCCAGCTTTCTACATGCATAAAATCCTCATGGAGGACGGACACAAGCAAAGTGTATAGCAACAATGCCGCCTAAATCCAATCATGAAAGAGGTGGTAAGAAAAGAAATGATTAAGTGGCTTGATGCAGGTATTGTATTTCCAATCTCTGATAGCAAATGGGTAAGCCCCATCCAATGTGTGCCTAAGAAAGGGGGGATGACTGTAGTGGTTAATAAAATAATGACCTGATTCCCACAAGAACTGTCACTGGGTGGAGAATTTGCATAGATTATAGAAAATTGAACAATGTCACCCGAAAGGACCACTTTCCCCTCCCCTTTATTGATCAAATGCTTGATATATTAGCTGGACAGGAATACTATTGTTTCCTAGATGGCTATTCGGGTATAATCAGATTGCTATAGCCCTAGAGGACCAAGAGAAGACCACATTTACGTGTCCCTATGGCACGTATGAGTTCAAGAGAATGCCATTTGGTCTTTGTAATGCACCTGCGACTTTTCAAAGGTGTATGATGGCAATTTTTACTGACATGATTGAAAGTTTTGTAGTAGTGTTCATGGATGATTTTTCTGTGTTTAGGTATTCTTTTGATAATTGTTTAATGAACCTTGATAAAGTGCTTGCTAGGTGTGAAGAGACAAACTTCGTACTAAACTGGGAAAAGTTCCATTTCATGGTACGTGAAGGTATAGTCTTAGGGCACAAGGTGTCCAAAAATGGTTTGCAGGTGGACAAAGCAAAGGTGGAAGCGATCTGAAAAATTGCCCCCACCAACATCCATCGAAGGCATTCGCAGTTTCTCGGGCCATGCAGGTTTTTATCGTTGTTTCATTAAAGATTTCTCCAAAATTTCTTCTCCTTTGTGCAGGCTTCTTGAGAAAGATATCCCCTTCAAGTTTGATGATGCCTGTCTGAAAGCATTTGAGGAGCTGAAGGGAAGATTGGTGACTGCACCAATTATCATTGCTCCCGATTGGGCGCAGCCATTTGAGTTGATGTGCGATGCGAGTGACATAGCAATCAGAGCTATTTTGGGCCAAAGGAGGGATAAAATTTTTCACTCCATTTATTACGCGAGCAAAACTCTGAATCCAGCCCAGATGAATTAAACTGTTACTGAAAAAGAGTTGTTTGCAGTGGTGTGGGCATTTGACAAGTTTAGATCCTATCTAGTGGGAACCAAAGTCATCGTCTACACAGATCATTCAGCTATAAGGTACTTGTTTGAAAAGAGAGATGCCAACCTGAGGCTAATTTAGTAGGTCCTTCTCTTGAAAGAATTTGACTTAGAGATCCTAGATTGAAAAGGGATAAAGAATCAAGTGGCTGATCACTTGTCCATATTAGAAACTTGGAGCCATTTAGCTGAAGGGGGGTCGATCAAAGAAACATTTCTTGATGAACAGTTATTAGCAATCACCTCGAGTGAAGCCCCGTGGTATGCTGATTATGTGAATTTTATTGCAAGTTGGGTGATGCCACCAGAATTGACACATGTGAGGCTCTACATGTGGGATGAGCCATTCATATATAAGTAGTGCGCAGATCAGTTGGTATGAAGGTATGTCCCTGAGGAGGAGATTAATGCAATTGCATGACTGTCATGCTTCTCCATATGGAGGTCACCATGGTGGGGATAGAACTGCCCAAAAAGTGTTGCAATCGGGTTTCCATTGGCTAAACTTTTTTAAGGATGCACATGTCTTTGTTAAAAAGTGTGATAGGTGCCAAAGAACCGGAACAATCACGAAGAAGCACGAGATGCCCTTGCAAAATATTCTGCCAGTAGAGCTCTTTGATATTTGGGGATTGATTTCATGGGACTGTTCCTATACTCTAATGGTCACAGGTACATCTTGGTGGCAGTCGACTATGTGTCTAAGTGGGTGGAGGCCATTGCTCTTCCTACTAATGACACAAAGGTAGTGATAAACTTTGTAAAGTAGCACATCTTCACACGCTTTGGGACTCCAAGGGTGCTGATAAGTGACGATTCACTCCTGTAAAAAATTGTTGAATAATATTCTAGCAAAGTATGGAGTTAAGTACAAGGTTGCCACCGCCTATCAACCCCCAAACGAGTGGTCAAGTGGAAGTGTCAAATAGAGAGGTAAAGCAAATTCTGGAGAAAACAGTAAGTGGAAATAGGAAGGACTGGGCCGGAAAGCTGGACGATGCATTATGCGCATATCGAACTGCATACAATACCCCCATAGGTACTTCTCTGTATAAGTTAGTTATGGAAGGCGTGCCACTTGCCCGTCGAGCTTGAACACAAAGCCTATTGGGCGATTAAAAAGCTAAACATGGATATGGACTTAACCGGAGAGAATAGGTTGCTACAACTCAATGAGATTGATGAGCTTCGATTGCACACATACGAGAATGCCAAATTATATGAAGAAAAGACCAAGAGGTGGCATGACAAGCACATACATCATCGTGAGTTCGAGCCAGGTCAAGAAGTTTTCTTGTTTAATTCGAGGTTGAAGCTTTTCCCCGGAAAGCTTAAGTCTCGATGGGCAGGTCCTTTGATTGTGGTAAGTCTGAGGCCTTATGGAGCGGTGAAATTGCATGATGCGAGCTCTAGTGGTACCTTCTTTGTAAATGGGAAGCGAGTGAAACATTATTGGGGTGGTGACATTGTATGTCACAAGACCTCGGTGGACTTGCCGATGCTTGAAAACGTGTTGAGTCCTGCCACGACGTTAAATCAGGCATTTGTTGGGAGGCAACCCAATTTTTAATGCTTTCGTAGCTTAGTTTTTTGTTTTCTTTTAGTTAGAGTAGAATAGTTTCGTTTTCTTTGTAGTTATAGTCATCATAGGTGGGAATGGTGTGGGGTGGGGCGTGTATAATTATGCATTGAATGCTCGGGTTAAGGTTGCTTATATGAAAGAAAGAAAAAACAGAACGAGCACCCAGGCTAGCGCCCCACACTGCCTGGGGCGCACCTTCCAAAAGCTTCAAAATCCCCAGCGCCAGCCCTAGCGTGGAGCGCTAGGCTGGGGGTTAGGTAAGGTGTAAATTTTTTTTTTTTAACTTTTTTTTTACTTTCGTTTAGTTTCTTTTAAATTTCTTTAGACCCAACACCCATCAACCTGACCCAACTACCCATATCTTCTCATAGACTAACCCATACCCAATTACCCAAACCCATCCCCACTTAAATTAAAATAACTAAAACCCAAAACCCCTCTATCTCTCCCATAACGTCCAAGCTCCCCCCCCCCCCCCCCCCC
>MCJB01005914.1:99075-119716 GCA_002018475.1 Nicotiana obtusifolia | reverse complement strand
CCCCGGCCCCTCATGTTCTTCGCTCTTCTTCTTCCTTTTTCTCTCAAGTTCTCAAGCTCTCAAATTTTGTTGCTCACTTGCATCTCAAGACTCAAAGGTATGTTCTTCTTGTTATCTCTTTTCTTGTATTTTGAAATTTCTTAGTGTATTGTTAGCTCTCCTTCTCTAACAGCCCCCAATCCCCTAGGTCTCTTTAACATGTTTTGTTGTTATGGTGGGTGGCCTTAGTATGCACGAAATTGGGTGCAAAAATTGGTTGTCAAGTTGTATTTGAAGTAGTAAACTACAATTCCCTCTACTTCATGTAAATTTGGGTGGGCCACCTTGTTCCAGCATTGTTGAAATAAGAGAAGCAAAATTGATGCCCACAAGGTGTTTGCTAAAATTCCTAAAAGAGTTAATTGAACACCGGTGAATTCTAAGTAGCCGAGTGTAGTTGTATATGATGTTGGGATAAGTGTGGGGTGTTTGGGAGTATTGTATCTTGTTGTAAACATTTGTAAGTAGTAGTTAGTGTACTATATTAGTGTAGTAATGTGAACTTTAGCTTTGCTTGCTTGAACCACGGTTAAGTTACGGCCATGTTAAACTACTTGAATTGTATGGCATGGGGAAGTCTTGAGTACCTATAGCCTTGTGATGACACATTGGTGCATGTTGAACCACTATTACGAGTCGATTATACATAGCCTTCGGTTTTAAGTGTGGTGTCATCTTTGCCTCTCACGATGACCTTGGGCAAAATTTCTTGATTAATTCTTATCTTTTTGTTTATCGTGTGAAGGTTGTTATGGCTCGTGACAGTGTCGCCAAAGGAAAAGGGGTGGGGAAGTCCTCCACTACTGCTCCCCCTCCTAAAAAACGCAAGCAAGGTGAGGGTTCTTCCCGGCAAGCTAAGGGAAAGCAGGTTGCTAGCGGGTCGACGAGGCAAACACGGCCTTGGGTGGATCTAGTTCGAGAAGACGCCATCAAATGGTATGATAACTTTGTGCCATATTGTAAATATGTCTCCGACATGGGGATTAATGTGAAGGCCCTAGAAAAGAACTTCCCCAAGGTGCTTGCCCAGTTGGTAGAGATGAAGATGGAGAAACTCATAGAATGCCCGGGCCCTGTGAATCTGAGCATGGTGCGCGAGCTATACGCCAATTAGAACGTGGACTTGTTCCAATCATGTGTCCGCAGGAAGGATATATCACTGGACAGGAGATCCTTGTGTGCATTTTTGGGAGTTGATAGCCCTAATCCACGGAGGCTACAAAAGTTCGTCCAGAGTCCACGCTACCGGGAAATACGTCACACACTTTGTGTCATTGATTCTAATGCAAGGTGGATACGGACTAAGGGAAATGCCGCCTTGAGATGCTCCATTTTGACTTGAACAAGACGGCTAAGGTATGGCAAAACTTCGTGTAGGCTATATTGATGCCCGTCGAGCATAATAGTGAATGTACACGAGCTCGAGTGTGTGTGATCTACTTTTTAATGACCGGCGACCCATAAACGTGGGTGAGCTCATGCTTGGGGAGATGGCCCGCACCCGCTTTGGGGAAGGATCAAAAGGTTCTTCTTTGGAAACAACCTGATGCAGTACATGCTATCTCGTGGGGTAACGGAGTACCATGGATATGATGAGGTAGTGGAGGCACCCAAGGCATTGCTAGACATCACATCCTTGCTAGAGTCCACATCAAAGCTTAGCCAGGTTGCAAGGAATGAGAGGGATAAAAATTTCAACAGGTATCTTTATAGTTCCCTCAATGTGATAATAAGCAAGCTAGGGGTGTCAGATGAGGAGCGCAGGCAATTGCGAAATAATCTCTCCAGTTCTTCCACGGAGATGTTGGTCATAGCACCGGGCAGTCCCATTCATCCGTTTGAGGATGAAAACACTCACAAGGGATCTGATGATGAGGATGTGGATGATGATGAAGTTATGGGGTCCATGGCTTTGGTGCCCTTAGGAGATGATGATGAGCCTAGAGCCGCGGCTGGTGGGCATCCTGAGGAGGCGGACTCCGACTAGCAGGGAGTTCTTTCTTTCCACCTTACTTTGTTTGAATTTGTTATGCATGGCGGACTATGAATTGTTTAAGTATGGGGTGGGGGAATGCTTCCTGACTCGTAATTTGTATAAAGTTTTTATTGTTATTATTATTGTTTTGTTTTTTTATTTGTTAGCTTAATTTAGAACTCACATTGTCCAATTATCTAGTAAACTAAAAAAAAAAGAAATCAGAAAAAGCTCGGACTTGTTCCGACAATGGATCTATTGGACAATTTTCTTGAGGGATTAAAGTCCGATTAAAAATAATAAAAAAGATTTTATTTCGTTCTTTTTAGGATAGTTAGGTAGTATCCCTTGGTTTTTCTTTGGACGCCGGTTCTTTTCTTAGGGTGTAGCTCGAACCGGGTGTATTTTATTTTTATTTTCTCATTATTATTTTTTTAGGAGTAGGATAGGGAGAAACTGAGGTGCTTTGAGGTACCTGTTGACTTGTTTGGTGTTGGCACGTTAAGCTATGGCATGCGCTCTGTCTTCCTGAATATCTGATTTGAATTGTAATGCCCAAGTAAATTAAATAGCCTACTCTTTGACGCTTTTTTCTCAGTTTTGACTTGTATGCCGCCTAGTGCATTATTGCTTAAAAATTCTCACTTTGCTATGCTTGCTTGACTTGAGAGTCGAACAGAACCGTCTTGAGTGAGTCAAGTGCCATGTATGTGTAAGGATTGCTGATGTTCTGTGCTATCTTGTGTAGTCTAGAACTTGCCACGTGTGTTAATCAAAGCAAAATCATTATGTTGTGCTAGTCTAGGAGATGACATAGGCATTTCTTGCTTGACCATAGAGGTTCTTGTCACTCACAAATAAAATCTTCCCATTGCTAGCCCCTTTGA
This sequence comes from Nicotiana obtusifolia, assembly GCA_002018475.1. Taxonomy (NCBI): domain Eukaryota; kingdom Viridiplantae; phylum Streptophyta; class Magnoliopsida; order Solanales; family Solanaceae; genus Nicotiana; species Nicotiana obtusifolia. The sequence continues at coordinate 116,815 of MCJB01005914.1, read as the reverse complement.
GCCTATAGACCATTTCTTTGGCACCCACATTACAAGACGTACCCCTATTTTGTTCTTAATTCGATATTGTTGAACCTTTACCTCCTAAGGCACTTAGTTGCTAAAAGAAGTAGGGTGGGAGATTGGAGAGTGGCTTTCGAGTGGAACCATAGAAGGGCCCTTAAGGTACACTAAAAATTGTGAAAGAAGTCACCAGCCAATGAACCTTAATGTAGGGAGTGTCTGGAGGAAAAGAAAAAAAAAAGAAAAGAAAAGAAAAGAAAATTTTTGCAAGAAAGAAAGTAAGAGTTCAAATAATGTAGAAAGACAGACACCTCCTAATCTTTTATCTTGTGCTAGTGAAACCATAGAGGTGCTTAATTGAGAAGAGGGCTATGTTATATATGGTGTATGAAAAGTGAATGGGTTGAAAAGAAAATGTGCTTAATCACTATTCCTAAATATATCCTACCCGTCCCTTAGCCTACATTACAACCTTAAAGTCCTAATTGATCCTAGATTTAGCTAGCTTAGATTAGTAGAGATGTACACTACGGGCAAGCTTATGGTACGACCATGGGATGCACATGAATTCTTTGTGAGAGTGAGTGAATTTTGTTCAATTGTATGATGTCCTTAATTTATGTTCAATGACATATTTGAATGTATGGAATACTTTTCTATTCACTCTTTTATTTGTGGTGAGGGCACTTGGTCTCATGACGAATTGCTGATGCTGTACACTTCTTTTGTTGGGTGAGTGCGTGAGTTGAAGATGCTTAGTGGTAACGAGTCGTCTCTTGAGGTAATGTGGTTTTGGAGAGGTTGCTTGAGTTGGTTGAATAGCATTGTATACACTTGGGCTAGTTAAAAACGGGAAGAATGTGAAATTCGTATGTTCATGCTTAATCGCCGGTATCGACCACAGTCAAAAGGTAGGGTGTTTGATTGAATTAATTGTGAGGTGCTCTTTCTTAGTGATAGGTACGTTTTGGGGTGTTAATATAGTTCCATTGCTCGAGGACGAGCAAGAGTCTAAGTGTGGGGTGTTAATATTTGGCTTAATGTATGCATATTTTGATGTATATTGCCTCACATTGTGTTCATGTCTCGTAGATTTCGGATGTATCATATAATGATTTGTGCTAATTTATGGTATTTATGTGTGTAGGAATCATTCAGACACGATTTGGGATGAAAGTGCGCAAATTGGAGCAAAAACAGGAAGAAAAAGCAAAAGTGCACATTTGAGGGCCACAGGCAGCATGGAACGCTGCCTGTGGTGCACAAAACAGAAACTTGGGAAGCTGAGAGCCTGGGCAGCCCGTTCCTACCGTCCAAAATAGGCCTATGGAGTATAGCCAAGTGGTAAGGCATCGGTTATTTCGACTAGGACTCGATTATTTCGACCCCAAGACTACCCCAACTCATATAAAAGCCAACCTAAACCTATTTCGAGGGGGAGGGCGTGACTTTGGGAGAGAAACAAAAGTACGAAACACTCAGGAGCACGGATTTGATCAATTCTTCCACTCTTCTTCTAGTATTCATTGATTTTATGTTTGAAAACATTATTCTTGATGATATATGAACATGAGTGGCTGAGAACCCTATTGTTCTGGGGTTATGGGTGCTACATGAATGTTGATGTTTGAAGTTTAAATTGACGAGTTTGATTTTATCATATTGGGTTGTTTATTTAGTTCTGTTTTTAATTATTTTCCTGAGTAGCTAATAGTGAAATACTATCTACGAACCTAGAGTTGAACTCAAAAGTGCGAATTCTAGATTGCACATAGAATTAAATAGAGCATGTTCTTGAACCCGGGTATCGGGGAACGGATTCGCAATTAGGATAGAAATATGCCTAATTGCCCTGCTTGGTTGAAATATAGGAAGTGTAAATGCATTCTTGTTAATCTTAATTCCATAGACATATAGGTATTAAGTTAGCTTGAATAGGCGAGTAAGAATTCGACAGATTTTTATGAATAATATCAACCCTGTCAATCAACAATCCAAATAAATCTATTAGTCATTTTAAGCCAAGAAGGCAACATGATTGTTAGCTAACCTGTGACCCTGGAATATCCTCTCCTACTGATTGTTATCCAAAATTGCTTAAGTGTTGTGGTTGATCTCTAGTTATTCCATTGCATGATAGTTTTTTTGGTAGTAAATTAGTCACTTACACATTTTGTGACAAATCTCTTGAATCGATATGTTGTTTGAGTTTGAATCAGTCAAAAGTTAATCGTAAGTCTTCGTGAGAACAATACTCTACTCACTACTCTGTGACTTAACGACCACGCGTACTTGCGTGAGTGTGTTTGGTCGCAGCATATGTCACCCTTGTAACATCCGCAGTAAGGAATGGCAATGATCATACTCAGCCTCAGTGCTGGACTTAGCTACTGTAAGTTGCTTAGAGGACTAACTGACACAATTTGAGCCAAAGAAAACACACATGCCTGTTGTGGACATTCTAGTGAGTGGGAAGCCAGCCCAATTAGCACCGGGAAAACCAACTAAATTCAAGGAAGATATTGCAGAGATGCACAATCCTAAGTCAGTTGTTCGGATAATGTAATGGAATACTCTTTTAACTCCAGACTAATGAGAATCAGTTAGGCAATGCATAAATTGACATAAGATATTAAGTTGTAAGATATTGCAAAGCACCAAATACACTTCTATATTCCGAGGCATCTACTGTTGGTTCGATGGAGAATGTCTAAGATGTATTTGCGTTGGCTAAGAAACAATCCATCACTAGTCCGCTGCACCTCAACACCAAGGAAATAATGGAGGTTGCCCATATCCATCATTGCAAATTTTGAATGATGAGCTGCTGAATAAGAAAAGTGTTACATCCTGTCAAGATTATGCCACCCACATTGAGAAGCAGCAGGATGGTTCTACTGGATGAATACAGCATGAACAAAGATAGATCAGCTTTGCTGCAAGAGAGTCTTAGATGAAAAAGATATGAGCTAAACTTTTGAAACCATTCCTCTGGACCTTGCCTAAGTCCGTAGAGTGCATTCTTCGGCAAGCATACATGATTAGGGAATATATGATTAATGAAACCTACATTGCTCCATGAACACAGTCTCCTTGAGCTCTCCATGTAAAATACGTTCTAGACGTCAAGTTGCTTGATGCTCCAATATGGGGTGGTAGCGATGGATGGCACAAGTCGGATATAACCCTTCAAGTTGATTATAACCCTTATGAACTAGGAAATCTTTAAATTTCTCCACGCATCCATCTGGATTGTATTTTGTCTCGAAAACCCATCGAGACCCAATAAACTTTCATGTGAGGTTGGCGAGGCACCAACAGCCAAGTGTTATTGGACTGTAGCCAACCTTTGTGGTTTAGATAGGGTTGTTTTAGTATTTTTGGGTTTAGTTGTATTAGGCTCCAAGGTAACTGTGAAGTCTAAGGATTGGAAAATGGGACTGGGCGTGGACTGAGTCTTTGTTCATATGAGCATAAGGTGAGTATTGTATGTAGAATAGGTAGGTTGTACAGGTTTATTAGAAGTGGCTTCAGGAAAATGTGGTAGCTCTAAAAATAGATCAATGCCTTGAATATTAGATATGTCAAGGTTAGAGGAGGAGGTTGCCGATTGTGAGGGTGAAGAATGATCACTGGTTGATTGGGAAATTGAGGCTGGTGAGTTTAACACTGGTGAAGGCACAGTGCTTAATTCTTGGACTTGAGATGAATTAGATAAATCATTGGTTACATGATGTTGGTTAGATGGATCTGCCTGTCACAACCAAAAACACACCAATAGTCATGATGGAACCTAATGTACCGACTAGCCAAACTAATAATCTCAAATCATTAAACAAAATCAATAGTACAGATAACAAGTCTAAATAGGTGCAATAACATCATAGATAAGGTTAAGTCTGATAACCGAGTACAAAAACACAACATCCCCGAATCTGGTGTCACTAAGTACATGAATTTTTAAGAGTAGCAAAATACAAGGTCTAGAATAAGTACAGTACTGTCTGAATCAAAAGACAGTAAATATGTAACGACCTGACCCAGTCGATTTGAGCTTTAGCCTTTCATTCGGCAGTTTGAGACTTTGAATAGCTTCATATGTTGCATCATGACTTTGCGTGTATTGTTGGTTTTGATGTTGCAAGGTCCAAGATTGATTTGGTAGAGTAATTCTCAATTTGGAAGTCTTAAGTTAGAAGAGTTAACCAATATTTGACTTTTGAGTAAACGATATCGGAATAGGTTCGTATGATGATTTTTTAGTCGATTGCATGTTCGGATTTGAATTTAGATGTTCCTATTAGGTTTTGGCTCTATTTGTCGAAAGTTGAAAATTTAAAAAATTGGAGAGTTCAAAGGTTTGATCGGGAATTGACTTCGGTATTATTGGACTTCTAATATAGTTTTGAGAACTCGGATTGGTTCATTTAGTTGATTGGAACTTATTTGCAAAGTTTGGTTGTGAAGTCTTAGTGTTATTCGGATGTGTTCGGCGAAGTTTGAGTCTTTGCAAGTTAAGAGAACGATTTGATCTTCGAGCCTTGGTTTTGATGTTATTGTGGTATTTCGAGCCTTCAGATAAGTTTAAATTAGGTATATAGACTTATTGGTATGATTGGACAGGGTCCCGAGGGGCTCGAGTGTGTTTTGGTGAGGTTTTGGACCATTTCAGATGAGTTTGCATTGCTGGTTTATGATGGTGTCTGGTGTTCATTGCGTTCACGAGGGGAGTCTCATGTTCGTGATGAAGGTTTCTGGAGCTGGAGAGTTTTTCTCTTCTCATTCGCGGTGGGTCTGTTGCGTTCACGAGGAAGGAAATGAAAGTTGGATGGAAGCCTTCACGTTCACAAAGGATGGGTCGCGTTTATGAAGTCAGCTGGCAGCTAATTCTTCGCGTTCACATAGGTTGGTCATGGAGTGCATTGCCATTGCGAGGAGTCTTCCACGATCATGAAGGAGGAATTTCTGGTAGTTATTTTTTTGCTTCGCAAATGCAAAGCATGGACTACGTTCGCAAAGTGTAATATTGGGAAGACTATATAAGATGCTATTTCGGGACTTTTACCCATTCTTTCAAATTTTGAGCCCTAGACTTCGAAATGAGAAAATTTTGAAGAGCAATTTTACTACTATAATGGAGAAATGTTCACTTGGATTATTTTTTATATATTGATTCCTCATGGATTTCTACACCTAAAATATGAAATTTTAAGATGAAATTTGGGGTTTTTACCTACATTTTAATAGATTGTGTTTTGGGAATTGAGTACTGATTTGGACTCGGTTTTGGAATCTAATTATATATTTGGACTTGTTAGGTTATGAATCATCGAGATTTGGTATTGGTTTTGAATTTTGGAAACGAGAACCCGAGGTGACTTTTGTTGACTTCTTAGGAATCTTCAAATATCGAAGCTTTATAGATTGGGATCGCTTCCTATAGCATTGTTTGACTTCCTTGGTTGATGACTTGCTTGGATCTGCATTATAGGAGGGATAGAGTGAGATTTCTATGTGATTTAAGGTTGAAATCTAGCCTGGATGAGGTAAGCATCTTTCTTAATCTTGTTGTGAGGGAATCAACCTTAGGATATGACCTTATTTGTTTAATTAGAATGTGCAAGAAGCGACGTATATGTGAGGTGAAAAATGTATATGCGGGTGCTATGTATGATTCATGACTAGGGTAGTCTTTTAGCTGTATCATACCCTATTATGGATATTGTGATTCCTGCTATCATGCTTTATATGTGTGTATGATTACGTAAACTTCTCAAATCATGCTAGAAATCATGTGTAGATCTTGATTTCCTATTTAAACATGATACTCGTTATTGTATGGCATATTCACCTAACTTGAGCTGTAATTGTATACTTCACACATGTATATATATTTACATGGTATTTTATCAGTCCATGAGTATGTTATTTGATATCTGTTGTTGGTATACATGTGTTCTTGTATATACTTTCTGTGTGATGGACTAGATCGACAATAGGTGAGTTGTTCGTGCGGTTATTATATTTATGGAATGTGAATTGTCCATGTAGTGGTTATAATTATGGCACGTGAGTTGTCCGTGCAGCGTGTGGATGAGGATCCATCCTCCTAGGGTCATCTTCTCATGTTTCTCCTTGATAACATACATGCGGATTATGGAAAACTGATCAATGGCTGGATTTGTGTATCTTCTCTACATGCAAACTCCTTAGATGTATATATGATATTCACTACGTATCTTCTCTATATGCTAGTTCCGTAATGTATACATGACTTTTATGCATATCTTATCTATATGCTTTAGTTGATGAAATGAATCATGGTACATATCTTCTCCATATGTTAGTCCATGCAACTTGACTTGTTTATTCATGCATATCTCCTCTATATGCAACAGTTGATGAATTTTTCATACTTCATGCCTATCTTCTCTATATGCAACTGTTGACGATTATTTGATATTTCATTCGTATCTTCTTTATGAAATTATCGACGAGTTATTTGATATCCTTCCGTATCTTCTCTATATGCTGAACTGTTAGTTTGGTGAAAATGCTTGTGCATATCTTCTCAATGTGCACTATTGGTATTATCTGTACTTTAGGCTTAGATTTCTATACTGTTGTTGTGTACTATGTTATTGAGTTGTACATGTTAAGTATAGTGAGTACCTGCTGACTTAAAACCCCTATCAATACTTCAACGAGGTTAGTGAGGATACTTAATAAGTACATGGGGTAGGTTGTACTCATACTACACTTCTGTACCTTGCGTGCAGATGTTGGAGCTGACCTGTTGTGGATGACGAAGGCTAGCATTGAAGTTGTAGGTGTGATGTAGATTCAAGCTACCATTTGTTCATGGTTGTTTAGACTTATAAATTTGTTGGTGTAAACTTCAAACAGATGTTGTATTATTTCTTCGTACCAGAGTTGTATTCTTAATCTTAGTGGCTCATGACTTGTACTACCAATCCTTGGTATATTGTATGGAATTCAGCCATCTGATTTAATAATTATTGATGATCTATCGTTCGAGTTGTGTCATTGTTGTTTGTTTTACCTAATGGGTTGGGTTATTTGCCATAACGACTTGGTGGAATTTTGTGTCGTGACAATAAGAAGGTGACTTCAAGAGCCTACGGTCAAACAAGCAGCACTACCTTTAGTCTCCAAGATCAATAACTAAGCACACTACTATGCTCCACTGGTAGCAATACCTGAATCTGCACAAAAATATGCAGAAGTATAGTATGAGTACAATAAACCAAATGTACTCAGTAAGTATCAAGTCTAACCTCGAAGAAGTAGTGAGGAGGCTTTGTCCAACATGATACGTAATTCCATAATCAGATAATGAACAAGTATAAATAAAGAGAATGAACAGTTCTGAAGTAGTGTATATAAGTAACATGAATCATAGTCAAAGAAAGGTAATAAGCATGCTTCACAGATATAATGATCAAAGCTTAATCCTTTCATCGAGTCCGCATAAAACAGTGAGGTGCACAAAATAACAGGTAAAGAAATGTTCCTACATGAATGCATGATATATAATCCATACACACTCAGCACACCCCGTGTACCTGGAACAAGTACCCCTCACAATCACACACACTCATCACTGAAATGGATACCTGGCATAAATGGCCCTCACTAAGCACAAACTTGTGTGTATGACACTCACAAGGCCCAAGGTAACATGAGTGATAACCTTACTCCGGAGGGACGAATCTATATCTAAGTGTCAGTATCATAATGTTTCTAAATAAATATCATCAATCCGCTCATATATCTCAATGTGTCAAAGTATCTCATAGTACTATAATTACATCAATCTGCATGGAAAATACCATCGTGCCCTAACTCAGCTCATATACTGTATCCATATGTAGAGATGTATGCATATGCATGTGAGATAATATATGTATGGTGCACAAAGACATACAAATAAATATGCGGATGCATGTTAATGACAACGAAGTATGACTAGTAGCCTGTTTGGCCAAGCTTCTCAGGAGGCCAAAAGTATTTTTTTTCTCAAAAGCACTTTTTTCATAACTTGAGGTGTTTGGCCAAGCTTTTGGGGGAAAAAAGTGCTTTTGGGAAGAAGCAGAAGCAGTTCTTAGAAGCAGAAAAAAGTAGCTTCTTCCCAAAAGCAGAAGCAGAAGCAGTTTTGACTTTTCTTCTTACCAAAAATACCCTTAACAAAATATAGTATATACCAAAATAACTGGTTAAACCTAATACTTGGGATATTAATGTATAAATATTGCTTATTATTTTTAGGATAACCTTCTAATATATAGTGACTTTAGGGGCGAATGCTTTTATATTTGTTGAATGATTTTTAATATATTTAACTTATATTAAAAAATTAAGTACTTTTAAATTTTATTTTCATATTTTACTTAAATAAAATAAAAAATTTAATTATTTCCTGTAATAACAAATTTTTAAGATTATTTATTTACTTATAATATTAACTATTAAGTAAATCTATGTCCAAACCCCACATCTATCTATTAAAGAGAGAACCTCTAGTAATTTTGCGCGATCCTGAGGCGACTAGAGAGAGAAAATTTGTCCATGGCCGCGCCGGCCACTGACTAGCCTCTAATGGAGGTTGGTCAGTCATCAAACAACCCTAAACTGCTTCCCCAATCATCTAACGGCCCTACTTTGATCCCAAACTACGCAATACTACTTCAACCCCAATGATTAAATGCCCCCATGCACGTAAAAACTGTTAACCTAAAGCCCGTCGAGTATCTTCATGGAGAACCAATGGGGGGATGGAAGAAAATTGAGGTTAAACAATCGATAGTCCAACAGGGATTACATCTAGCGGTTTTGGGCAAGTTTTCGTATGGAAAACTAGTGATACTCGAGTCGAGGAAGGTTATCCCACTTTAATGTGAATTAAAAGGCCCATGTTCAATAGGTTTGATTGAGGATATGCATGTTTTGATCAAACTGTTATTAATGGAGGATTATATTCACTTGTTGTCCAAGCCAGCTTTTTATTTGAAGGCTCAAGGTGATCTTTGGCAGATGAGATGCACTAAATGGAGCCCATGGTGGAAACCTGACGAGGAAACTCCAATTGCAATTGCTTGGATATCGTTTCTGGACCTTCCTTCCAATTTTTTTGGTAAGGATTTTGTTTTTTCTTAGCTAATGTTGTTGGTAGGCCTCTCCATGTTGATTTGGATACTCAGAATGGAACATAACCTAGTTGTGCAAAAGTTAAAGTTGAAGTGATTTTATTAGCCACATTGCCTCAAAGGATTAAAATCATTGAAGAAGATAAGACAGGGCCTGAGGAGTTGAAATGGATTATAATTAAGTATAATTACATGCCCAAATACTGTAAGACATTCAAGAAACAAGGTCATAATAAAAGTGAATGTTGGATTATTCATCCAGAATTACACAGAAAATTCAATGAAGAAAGGGAGGATCAAGTTGAAGAGAAGGTTGTTGTTGTGCGTAGCGATGTAGTTGGTAGTACTGTTTCTTCTACAATGGTTTTAATAAGTGGGAAAGTACTGGGCAAACCCGTACAAATTACTACCAAGAACAAATGGATGCAAAGGAGAAAGAACAAATACCAAAGGGACAGTAGAGGGTACATTATTGACAATGTTGAGGATTCTGCTAAGCCAATTCAAGAACACAGTGAGTCAAAAGGGAAGGAGATGACTGGGATTATAGAGGCTATTAGGATAGAAAAATCTAATGTACCAGTGGTAACTAGTAACAAATTTGCCTTATTGGAGGAAAGTGAGTTCGAAGTTCAAAAACAAATAAAGAAAGAGGCAGTGGAAAAGGTGTTAGATAAGGAACAAAGTGAGGCAAAAAAGACTAATCCTACTCCTACTAGGAAAGCCTCTCCTATTAAGGCTTCCGCTCCAATTTCGGAAAAAGTAGTTCCTAATCCTAGTGAAGTTGGGAATGATGAGGCGAATAAAAAGGAATCCACAATTGAGTGGGTTCATAGAAGTTTTGGCACGAACAAAGATGAATTGAGGGAGATGAACGTGACAGTTAAACACTTGCCATGAAGTTCCATCGCAAACCTATGATCATTCTAAGTATAATGGGGCTAATATTGAGGTTAGCTCTAGTACAACTTTGTAGAGTGATGACGTAGAGATTATAGATGAGACTAATGCAAATTTTAGTTCCAAAAGCAAATAAGCAAACAAGAAAGACATAACAAGCAAGAAGAACTGGCAGCATTTTTGAGCCCTACGTCTACAGTAAACCCTAGGATTCCAAAATCTAAGTTTGAAGCTGCAGAAGGGGCTAGTCAACCATCAGCTAATCCAGTGGTTGGAGAAGGTCAAGTCACACATATAGAGGATGTTATCATAGGTGGATTGAAGGATAAAGCTTCAGCTAAGAAAAACACCAATAGAACTGTCAACTGAGGATCAACATGGGAATGTTTAGGTTAACGTCCTTGATAATACAGTGAGGTCTCCTGACCAAACAGCGGCAGTGAAGGGGTCACTAGGCAATGGAATAGTAATTCCTGGATTTTCAACTACAGTGAACCCTAGTTTGGATGATGTCTATAATTTGCAGTTCAGAGCTACACAAGAGGCCATGAAGGCTAGGGAGATGAATAATGTATTTTTGAAAGAGGCTACAAGAATATCAGCTGATCAAATTTATTTGTTTCCTAATGCTAGCATTATGGAATCTAGGCAAAGTAATAGTGTGTTACAATTAGCTGTTGCCGCTATTGATGAATTTGGGATCCTAGCTGGGAAAACATTCAGTGTAACAAGTGAAATCCTGGCTAAAAGAATTCTAATTAATAATAGGGGTCAAAGCGAATTGGGAATGATAGCCAAAAATCATGAACCAAATCCTTTAGCCCTGCAGGTGGTTGATGATGAACAAGGGGAAGAGGAATACTTGGGGGAGGACATAGAGGAGGAATCTACAGCTGTTAACTTTAAACAAGCAACAAGGGATGGTGATATATCTCCCAAGAGTGTGGACAAGAAGAAATCAGCTGGAAAACCTACTAGGAGACAAAAGAAAGACATCAAAGATAGTGTACCTTTGAGGGTGCAACCAAAGAAGAGTGTGATCTCTAATTCCAAATAATCTTATGGATAATGCTCTAATTTGGAGTGTGAGGTCACTTAACATACAAAATCTTTCAATAAGTTGCTTAACCTACATAGAAAGCACAATTTCTACTTGATAGGATTGATGGAACCTTGGCAAGACATAAACAAACTGGAGGAATATAGAAGGAAGCTGGGGATTATTCTACTTATGCTAATATGAATGGTAGGATATGGGCTTTTGTTGATGAATAAATTGATGTAGACATAGTGATAGACATGGAACAACAAATGACTTTGAAGTTGTTTCCTAGAATTCTGAACAAGGAATTATATGTGATACTAGTGTATGCCAAATGTGATGCTATAGAAAGAATTGAGCTTTGGGATTCCCTGTATCATTTAGCATCAGACATGGAATCTCCTTGGCTTGTTGGAGGTGATTTCAATGTGATATTATCAGAGAAGGAGAAATATCGTGGCCAGCCTGTGTATTTGAGTGAATTAGAAGACTTTGCACATTGTGTGGACACATGTGCATTATATGATCTTGGTTTCAAAGGGAATTTGTATACTTGGTGGGATGGGAGGTTTGATATTGATTGCACTTTTAAAAATCTTGATAGGTTCTTTGCAAATCAGCAATTCCTTGATTTGTTTCCAGCATTAGAAGTTGAGCACCTCATCAAGTATGGTTCACATGCCCCTCTCTTACTGTCATGTAATATTGATACTGTTCAAATTAAGAAACCTTTTAAATTTCTGAACTTTTGGACCAAACATGAGACTTTTTTGCAGGTTGGTGAAGGAAAATTGGGAAGTTGATTCTATGGGAAATCCATTCGTCATGCTCCAAAGTAAACTGAAAAAGATGAAGACAGCACTAGCAGCTAGGAGCAAGGAGACATTTGGTGATATATTAAAACAAATTGCAGCATTGGAGGATGTCATTAAAGTGCATGAGATTGAATTTGAATTGAATTCAAAAGCTCATAATAGAGCTAAGTTGCACAAAGTAGAAGCTGATCTTACTAGGTACTATCATCTTGAAGAAGAATTTTGGAGACAAAAAGCTGGTATGCAGTGGTTTAAGGATGGTGATAGAAATACTAAGTTCTTTCATGCACATGTGAGAGGTAAGAGGAAAAGGCTTCAGTTTTCAGAACTTTGGACAAAAATGACAATTGGCTTGAGTCACAAGAAGATATGGCGAGGGAGGCAGTAGAGTTTTTCCAGGCTCAATTCACAAAAGAAAGAATACCTAACAACTTTGACATTATCTAGCATGTCCCTAAGATGGTGTCTAATTATCAGAATGCAAAGTTGTGGCAAGAACCAACAATGGAGGAGGTTAAGGCAGCAATTTTTTGTTTGAATGGTGATAGTGCTAGTGGTCCAGGTGGATTCACTGGCCAATTTTATCAAGCTAGCTAGGAGGTTATATATGATGATATGCTTAATATGGTTAGAGCTTTCTTTTGTGGTGCATAACTTCCTAAGTTCATCACTCAAACAAACCTAGTGTTGCTTCCAAAAAAAAAGAATGTTGCTACATTTTCAGACATGAGGCCAATCAGTTTGAGCAACTTCTCCAACAAGATCATATCTAGAGTTATCCATGAAAGGTTAGTTGATTTACTGCCTTCACTAATTTCTCCTAATTAGATTGCTTTTGTTAAGGGGAGGATTATAGTGGAAAATATCCTACTTACTCCGGAGATCATAACTGACATAAGGAAGAGAGGAAAGCCAACCAATGTGGTCATCAACTTGGACATTGCAAAGGCGTATGATAGAGTTTCATGGTTGTTTTTGACTAAGGTGCTGAGGCAAATGGGGTTTGGTGAGATCTTCATTGAAATGATATTCAGATTAGTGTCCAATAACTGGCATTCAGTACTTTTAAATGGCCAAGCTGATGGTTTTTTTAAGTCTTCTAGGGGTGTTAAATAAAGTGATCCCCTTTCTCCAACATTGTTCATTTTTGCGGCTGAAGTGCTTGGGAGAGCATTGGATGGACTGTTTGATAATCCAGACTTCATAGGTTATGTTATGCCAAAGTGGAGCCCCAACATTAGCTACTTATTCTATGCAGATGATACTATTATATTCTGCTCTTCTCATTATGGGGCAGTACAGCTTATCATGAATGTATTGGGGGATTATGAGGCAGCTTCAGTTCAGAAGATCAACAAGGTCAAGTCTTCCTTTTATATGCACGAAGGGGCACCTGCAGATGAAGTTAATACTGTCCACTCGATCACTGAGTTCCAAAGATATTCCTTCCCATTTACATACTTAGGATGTCCTATTTTCTACAGCAGAAGGTAGAAGAATTTCTACAAGAGTATAATTTTCAAAGTACAGGAGAGGTTATCATCATGGAAGTTTAATTTACTATCAATTGGAGGCAGGGCAGTGTTGATTACACATGTGCTAGAGAGCATGCCAAATTCATCTATTGTCAGCAGTAAATCCTCCTACAAATGTGATCAACCAACTGCACAAGATGTTTGCTAGATTTTACTGGATCAATTCGGGCAATGGAAGGGCAAGACACTAGGCTTCATGGGATACTTTGTGTATGCCTAAAAATGAGGGAGGCCTTGGTTTTAGATCTCTTTATGATGTATCCAAGGTATTGTTTGCCAAGCTTTGGTGGAGTTATAGAGCAAAGGATACTTTATGGAGCATATTCATGAGAAATAAATACTGCAAGAAGATCAATGAAGTAGTGGTACCATGGAGATATGGATCTCATATATGGAAGAAAACGCTTCAAATGAGGGATGAGGTGGAACACCAAGTGCGGTGGAAATTAAAGAGTGGGAACTCCTACTTCTAGTTTGACAATTGGACCGGATTGGGAGCTCTTTATCATGCTTCAGGTCAAGATCATTGGTGTGATGAATCAATAAAATATGTGGATAAGGTGATTGAAAATGGGGCATGAAATGAAGAACTTTTGAGAGAACAACTGCTAGAAGCAATAACTTACCATGTTTTGGAGACTATCACACCACCTTCTGATCTCTCTATCAAAGATAAGCCTTGGTGGAATCTAGAAACAAAAGGTCAATTTACAATGAAATCGGCATGGCAATATATAAGAAGGAGAAAGGCAGAAAGCAGGCTATACAAATTATTTTGGGATTATGCAAAGCAAAATTACCTTTAGATGATTGGTTCCTAAGGTTGGGGTACTTTAGAACTTCTAGATGTTGGTGCTATAGAAATCCTAAGGAAGAGACATTGCCTCATGTATTCTTGACATCTTTAGCTGCCAGATTTATGTGGAACTACTTTGGAGCACCTACAGGGATCAAAATAGAAGGGACATAGCTTGTACAAGTGATAAATGAATGGTGGAACAAACCAGCTAATACAAGTTTAAAGGAAGTGTATCAAGCTATGCCAAGCATGATTGTTTGGCACTTGTGGAAGAAAAGGAATTCAGGAATGCATGGAAAGAATGTGTTCATTAACAGGCTGATCTTTCATATATCAACCTCCATACAAATGTTACTGAAAGAGAGAAGGCCAGGTTTCAAGGGAATTACTTCTAACTGGCTGGATTTACATGAGAAGCTATTACATCATGTCCCTAAATTGAGATACACTAAGGTGTTGTCGCAATTGCCTCCTGATGGTTGGATTAAATGTAACAATGATGGGGCCTGTAGAGGTGACAATGGAGGAGCCTCATATGGTTTTTGTATAAGAGATGAAGTGGGGGATCTGACTTATGCCCAGGCAAATGCAGTAGAAGACGCAACTAATAACATTGCTGAAGCACAGGCTATTTTTGAAGCCCTCAGGTACATAACTCGAATGCAGTTTCCTCCATGTATAATTGAGACTGACTCTTTACTCATGAAGAAAGTTTTGGAGGAAGTTTGGGAACCACCTTGGAGCATTGCTAATCAGGTTGATGAAATCAAAACTCTATTATCTAAGGGTGTGTTTCGGGTAGTTCATGTGTTGATGGAAGGTAATAAATTAGCTGACCACCTAGCTAATTTGACATTAGATCAGTAGCACATTGTACAGGTGCACTACTTTTAGGAACTGGAAACAGATGGGAGAAAGATTTTAAGTAATGACAAGCTTCAAAACCCTATTTAAGGGTAAGAACTGCCAAGTCAAATGCTAATTAATAATGAAGAAGAGATGGGGGAGAATCATGTTAGTAAGAGGAGGAGGAGTAGGTATTATGAAGTAATGAGGCAAGTTATAATAGAAGGAGATCACAGTTCTCTTCCAACTCAAATCCTTAGGGAGAGAGAAGGAAGAATTTTTACCTTAACAGGTTTGCTGATTTTGCAGCTACTTTGGAAGGGGCTTGGCTCTATGTTTTGGCCAGACCTAATAGGATGGTATTAGCAGCCTTGATACTCATTCCATATAGGTGCAATTACAACATAGATCAGCCCAGAAATACTCTCAATAAGGCAAAGAGAAGGCTTCACAATATCATTCACTACTGGATTCATATATATATCCAGTATGGCGAAAACGAGGAGAACTACTCTATAAAATACAAATTCCTATGCATCTACTTCTCCCTAAGGATCACACAAGGTAATACCAGTAGGGTACATCAAGTTTCAATGGCCATGATCACGCGCAAGAAAACTCTGGTGTCCGAGATAGTTATGCTTGACACTAGGACTTTAATTTGTGCGGGTTCATTTAGCAATCTTTGGAGCGAATTTCAGGTACAAGGTACATCCATTATACATGAGGAAACTAGATATAGCAGGTACTCAAAAAGAATGATAAGGTATATATGCGTATCTTGGAGTCAAAAACTGCAACTACACTCCTACTGCCTGGACTAGGTCGTGCATTTTGAAATGGTATGCGCACATTTTGGTTGGAAGGCAGTCCATGTTAAGCTTACATTTCAGTTATATTGACCAACTGGGGATGCCTAATGTTCAATATTTCAAGTGCACATGTCCACAACCAAACGCAAAGGGAGGCAACTATTCAAGAATTTGTTGTGACACATGCTCAAATATGCGAGCTCAAGGATTATGGTTCTTAGTTCTTTTTGTACTATCAAAGGAGTGCTTTACATACGACTTTGATAATAGGCTTCATGTACTTTTAATTTTTACGCACTTTCATTGTGTGAGACCTCCAGACACTTTTTTATTTTTCTGATTATTATTAATAAAAACCATCACTAGGCAACCAGCCTAGTGATATTTTACTTTTAAAAAAATTAAGTAGATCTATTCATGTCCTTATTCGTAATTTAATTCTTAAAAGCACTTTCTGAAAAGCTTGGTCAAACATAAATTATTGCTCAAAAGTGCTTTTCGGAGTGATTATCCAAACACAAACTGCTTCTCTCCAAAAGTACTTTTTTCAAAAGCAGTTTTAAAAAAAGCACATCTCAAAATAAGCTAATTTCTCCAGTTTGGCCAAACAGGCTATAAGGCTAAAGAAAAATAGCTCAATATATCAAGAATACTTCATCATGTACAAACAAGGAACCATAAACCTAGACCTAATCTCTAACATAATTATAAAGCCCATGTAGTCACACAATCAAGTGAAGCATGTATCATGATGGGTAAGTAATCAAACAACACATAGAGAAGCCTAAAACTATCCCCAAACATGATATACTCATTGTTCCTTGTATATACGCTCGTCATCTCGCATATACACCACCCGCAACTCAAGCAACACATAGATATCACATTCATTCTAGGTGAATTCCCTCTTAACAAGGATAGACAAGATACTTACCTCTTCCCAGGACCGCTTCAACCTTCCAAAACCATCTTTCCTTTAGAAATCTCCTCCAACCAGCTCAAATAAACATAAATAATACTCAATGAGGTCAAATAAAGTCATAGAAACCGATTCCAAGTAATAAAGCTTCAATCTTTAATCAATTCTCAAAATTATACAAAAGTCAATGCGAGCTCACATGATAAAATTCCAAGTTTAGGACTAGACCCCGTTGACCTATAACCCCATGATTTCAAATTATGTGTTTATTTTTCAAATTCAAGTCCAAATCAATATTCAAAACCTCACATTACGCTCTCTTAAGTTGTAGACAAAACCCCAAATTTCACTTTAGAAGTCCATAGTTTAGGTGTAGAAATTCATAGTGAATCAATATATGTGATCAAATTCGAGTAAAAATTACTTGCCCTCGAGATTGTAGTTAATTCCCTCTTAAAATCACCTCTTCTCATTCTCCAAAACTCAAAAATGGTGAAAATGAATTCGTGAAATTCTGGACAAAAAATACCCCTGCCAGTAATACCCTTCAGGATCGTGGTCATCATCCACGTGATCACAATGCGAAAAAGTCGATCGCCTGACCTCTCACTTGATTGCAAATAGGCCCACGCAATTGCGAAGCCCCACGTGACTCACCCTGGCCCTCAGACTCCTCCACTCGATCACGTCACTCCTCTCGCGAACACATAACACACCTACAGAGACGACACATCGCGATCACGGACCTCTTCCACGCCATCTTGAAGACAAACCCTAAGCTGGCACCATCTTTTTATGAAATTGCGGCACCACTAACGCGATCATGAAGAACACCCCTAACACCAGAAATTAGAAACAATCAAACGTGCCCCGGTGGTCCAAAAATCACCTGCGCCTCCCCT
>MCJB01005914.1:50980-99031 GCA_002018475.1 Nicotiana obtusifolia | reverse complement strand
CACGACCCTGTTATAATTTTCCAACAAGTCCATAAATACTATCCAGATCTATCCATCTAAGAATCAAGGGCCAACTCATATATTGAACTCCATCAAGTTCATATGCTTCTAATCTTCAACTAAGCGTCTAATTCATCCCTAGACACCTCGGATGTCAACTAAACTTTGCACACAAGTTCAATTCAACTGCACGAATCTATCAAAAGTCCCAAAAGACAATCGGAATCCGATAACATCAAAGTCAACTATTTGTCAAACTTATGAACTCTAAAATCCTTCAAAATGCCAACTTTCGGCAAATGGTGCCGAATTCTCCTAGGAACCTCCAATTTTAATCTGAACATATGCCCAAATCCAAAATCATCATACAAACCTATAGGAACCTTCAAATCACAAATCCAGCTCATTTACCCAAAAGTCATCCTTGGTAAACTCTTACAGCTTAAGGCTACTAAATGAAAGTAAGGGGTCCAACTCAATCCCGGCCCCATGAAAACCAAACCACCTATTCTCGCAAGTCATATAACATCAAACCAACATATGGCAAGCATCAATTAGGGAACGAGCATCTAATACTCAAAATGACAGTCAGGTCGTGACATTCTCCACCTCTTAAACAAATGTTCTTCCTTGAACGGTTTTAGAAACATACATGAACTGCTAAAGATGTGTGGATATCTGTTTTGCATAGCCGACTAAGTGCCTCCTTACTCGTTTGTCCTTTCTGGAGAACTTACATCAAAGTGATCTCCTTTGACCTTAACTTCTGAACCTGTCTAATTGAAATATCTAGCAGTTCTTCTTCATAAGCAAAATTCTCATCTAGATGCATTGTGAAGTTATTCCCAAACGTCATCATGCCCTTCACAGGTGAAACTTTCAAAAGTAACTTCTCACCCTCAATAAATGCAATATCACAAACCTTGTTATATGCAAAACTCTTCTGCCTACTCTGAGCTATCCGAAGTTATTCTTGAATAAACTTCATCTTTTCCAAAGCCTCTTACGAAGCTATCTGAATGCTGGACTAGTAATTGTTATTGTAAGCAAGCTCCGCAAAAGGTAAACTGATCTCAATGACCTCCAAAGTCAACCACACAATCTCCCTATATATACTCAAGGGTTTGAATAGTCCGCTCGGACTGACCATCTATTTGTGGGTGAAAAGCTTTGCTAAGCTCGAACATGTACCCTAGTCTAGCTGTGCCGCTCTCCAAAAGTGAGATGTTAACTGAGTGTCATAGTCTAAAATGAGATAAATGGGAACGCCATGCGAAGGAACCACCTCCGGAATATAAATCTAGGCTAACCTCTTTGAAGTATAATTAGTCAACACTGGTTTTAAGTGCGTAGACTTAGTCAACCTATCCACAATGAACCAAATAATATCAAACTTCCTCAAGGTACGTAGTAATCCAACCACAAAGTCCATACTGATATGCTCCAACTTTCACTCCGGTAAACTGTCGTCTGAGTTAAATCACCTAGTTTCTGATGTGCACACATAACTTGCTGGTAATTCAAACACTGTGAAACATGACAAACAATGTCCTTCTTCATCCTCTGCCACTAATAATGCTGCTCTAAGTCACGATACATAGTCATAGCACCTGGATGAATTGAATACCGCAAACACATTAGGAAGACAGAGTTGACCCCGAAGTCGCATAACACCATCTCCTCCAATAACCACCTTCTTAGTGATACATTGCTGGATCATGTCCTTAAGCACCAATAAATAAGGACCATCATACTGAAAAGCCTTCATATGCTCATACAAGGATGACTGTGCAATAACACAAGCAAGAACTCTACTAGGCTCAGAAATATCTAATCTCACAAACTACTGGCCAAGTCCTGAACATCCATAGCCAAAGGCCTCTCCTCAGCTGGAATGAATGCCAAACTACCCATACTCTCTACCTTTCTACTCAAGGTGTCTTCCACCAAATTCACCATACCTGAATGATACAAGATAGTGATATCATAATCCTTAAGCAACTCAAGCCATCTCTGCTGCCTCAAATTCAAATCCTTTTGTTTGAACAAGCTTTGATGACTATGACGATTAGTATAAACCTAACGTGACACACCGTACATGTAATGCCTTCAAATTTAAAGTGCATGACAACTCAAAATCATGAACTGGATATTTCTTCTAATGAGGCTTCAACTGACGTGACGCATAAGCAATCACCTTGCCATCCTGCATGAACACCGCACCAAGTCAAATATGTGAAGCATGACAATACACTGTGTATGGCCTTGAACTTGTGGGCAACATCAATTCCGGGGTTGTAGTCAAAGCAACCTTGAGCTTCCAATAGCTCTCCTCACAATCATCAGACCATCTAAAAGGAACATCTTTCTGGGTTAATTTAGTAAATAAAGCTATAATGGATGAAAAATTCCACTACAAACCGTTGATAGTAGCCTCTCAAACCCAAGAAACTCTTGATCGTTGTAGTTGTAAGTCTAGGAAAATTTTGAAATGCCTCAATATTCTTGGGATCGACCATAATAACATCACCAGAAACCACGTGACCCATGAATGCAACGAAATTCAACCAAAATTCACACTTATAAAAACACTGGCGCACCCTAAGGAGAAATACTCTGTCTAATGAAGCCTTTATTAAGCAAGACTTGCAACTGCTTCTTCAACTCATTCAAATCAGCCGGAGCCATGGCGCACCCCAAGGAGAAATACTCAGTCTAATGAATCCTTTATTAAGCACAACTTGCAACTGCTTCTTCAACTCATTCAAATCAGCCGGAGCCATGCGATATAGCTGAATAGATATGGGATGAGTACCCGGCACCAAGTCAATACCAAAGTCAATATACCTATTTGGTGACATACACACCAAATCCGTAGGAAGCACCTCTGAGAGCTTTCTCACAGCTGGTACTGAATCCATAAAATGAACCTCTACACTAGAATACCAAATAAAAGCCAAATATGCTTAACATTCCTTCTTAACCATGTGATGAGCCTTCAAAAATGAAATCACCCAACTTGTAGAATGACCAAGTGACCCTCTACACTCCAATCTAAGCAATGCTAGTGTAGGGACCCGGGTGGTCGTTTTGAGTATTATAACCCCGTTTTCCTATTTGTTGCTTATTCTGTGTTTGTTTGTTGTTATGTGACTTACAGGGGTAGCTGGTTTGGTTCCAGAGATGTTTCGGAATAAGTTGGGACACTTAGTCCTAAGGTTGGAAGCCTAAGTTGAAAGAGTTGTCTGGATATTGACTTATGTGTAAATGACTCCGGAATGGAGTTTTAATGGTTTTAATAGCTCCGTATGGTAATTTTGGACATAGGATTGTGTCCGAATATTGATTTAGAAGTCCGTAGATGATTTTGGCTTGAATTGGCGAATGTTGGAAAAGTTGAAGTTTGGAGAGTTGAGAAGTTTGACCGAGAGTTGACTTTGTGGTTACTGGGCTTGAATTTTTGTTCTGAAGTTGGAATAGGTCTGTTGTGTCATTTATGACTTATCAGCAAAATTTTAGGTTAACCGGAGTTGGTTTAATAGGTTTCGGCATCGGTTGTAGAAGTTGGAAATCCATTAGTTTCATTAGGCTTAACTTGGGGTGCAATTTGTGTTTTTCATGTTGTTTGACATGATTCGAGGCATTGACTAAGTTTGTATGATGTTTTGGGATGTGTTGGTATGTTTGGATGGGGTCCTGAGGGCCTCAGGAGTGATTCAGGTTGAAATCGGAATAAGTTTGGACTTGAGGAAATGCTGAAGTGCTTCAAGTCTGGTGCGATCGCACCTACAAAGGATACAGTCGCAGGTGCGCGACCACAGAAGCGAGTTTGGAAATGCAGGTGCAGATTTTTTTGGGACTGAGGAGATGCGCAGGTGCGAGGTTTTGTCCGCATATGCGGGAACGCAGATGCGAGAAGTGGAGCGCATGTGCGATTTGGGCGAGGGGCAGGAGTTTCCACAGAAGCAGATATGAGGTCGCAGGTGCGACTCTGCAAAAGCAGAGCCTAGTTCGCAGAAGCGAGCCAGCGGACCTTCATGGAATCAACCGAAGCGGAACGTCTGGCCGCACCTGCTGGACCATATAAGCAGTTAAGTGAACCGCATGTGCGAAGGAACTAGCAGTGTATTACTTTGAAGGGTTCCGAGATTTCATCATTTTTTTGACTTTGCAAGCTCGGGTAGTGGCAATATTTGAGAGGGATTTCACTAGATTTGAAGAGGTAAGCCACTTTTGATCATTTTTATTCAATAATATTGAGTACCCATTGAATTTTCCACCTAGATTATGTATTTTTAAGATGGAATTTGGAAACTTTTGGACTAGTGATTGTAGAGTAAGATTTGGGGATTTGAGTTTCGATTTGTGATTGGAATTGGGTGATTTTGGTATGGTTGGACTCATTGTTGAATGTGTGTTCGGATGATTTTATTTTTTGTTGGAATTCGAGATGTGGGATAGGGGTTGATTTTTTGGGTTCAATTTTTGACTTTTGTTAAAAAACCTAGCTTTATCATATGGAATTTGATTCCTTTGGCTTGTGTTGATTGTATTAAGTTGTTTGTGGCTAGATTCGAGTCGTCCGGAGGCCAATTTGCTTGGCAAGAGCTTGTTGGAGTAGAGATTCGTGCAGTTTGAGGTAAGTAACACTTCTAAACTTGATTCTAAGGGTATGAATCCCTGAAATACGTGTTATGTGGTTGGTGTTGAGGTGATGCACATGTTAGGTGACGGGCGTGTGGGCATGCATCGTGGTAATTGTGACCCAGTCGATTCCGTGGTACTAAGTAGTTATCAAACTTTGTTGTTATTCATGCAATCCCTGCGTGCTAGAGTAATTGAACTGCAATCCATGTTAGAAATCATATTTAGGCAATGTGATTATTCTGTTGGGACCCACTGGGGTCATTTCTGTTGTTGATTTATTTGCTTTAAAGGCAATTATGTACTCAGTCACATCCATCATTTGCATATCATATCTTACTCTCTATTACTATTTATTATTACATCATGTATCATTATTTTGGATGATTGGTATTATATTTGTGAGCTCGAATGACTGTAGAGATTGATGACTGAGTTAGGACCTGAGAGGCCGTATTGTGAATGAGGTTGTAGATCGGGCTGCATGTCGCAGCAGGCCTTCTTCGCTTTATATATATTATTGTTATGGATCGGGCTGCACGCCGCAGCAGGCCTTCTTTGCTTTATATATATATATTATGATTATGGATCAGGCTATAAGGAACAGCAGGCCTTTTAGGCTTTATCTATTATTATGGGATCGGGCTGGACGCTGTAGCAGGCTATATGGGCTTTATATTATCTCTTGGGCAGGATCCGCACCCCTTTGGAGTCTGAAATACCAGCAGGGAGCGCAGGTATCGTACAATGCTAACTGACTGAGTGTGATGAGTGAGAGTGGAGACAGCCAGATCGAGTACTCTGAGAGTGTGAGTACATAAGGTTATCGTTGTGATGCATTACATGTGACAGGAACATTTGACATGTAGATATAGAGATGTAACATTTCTCATATCAGTCATACTTGGCATATTTTATCAGTGCTGAGTTAAAATTGTTAACCTGAAAGCATGTCTACATTTCTGTACTATGTACAACTGATTATGAGGTTCTCCGAATTAACTGTCATTTTCCTGTCATATCTATATTGTTATTATCTGAATTTGGACTGTACCTTTCTAAGCTCGTCACTGCTTTAGCCCAAGGTTAGTCATGTTATTTATTGAGTACATCGGGTTGGTTATACTCATACTACACTCTACACTTCGTCTGTAGATCCAAGTACTTCTGGGAACGGCGCACTACAAGAAAAAAATACTTTTTGGGACAATTATTTTACATTGCTGCTAATTCATTTCTTACGCTAAATTATTAATGGCTAATGATAGTAGCCACAAAAATGCAACCTCTCCGCCGGCAATTGAATATGATGGACAGTAAAAGTTAAAAGCAAACTTTATCCCCATTTTTCCATTGAATAAAAAACAAAAAGTTTGTTCTCTCACAAACAGATCCAACTTAGGAAATTCCGTCACCGGCGACCAACTCATCTCTCTCTCCATCGTCAGTGCCTTATTTCTCCCTCGGGTAATTTGACTCATCTCTCTCTACTCTCTATCTCTTTACTGCGATTCTAGGTTGTTGAAATTCTAATGGAGTATGTTAAGAAGAATGGAGAAGGAAACTGGAATGAGTTCAGAGATGTTGACGGAATGTGGGAAAAGTTACTTGTAGATTAATCATTTGAGACCTAATCTTAGTATAGTGGAAGTACTAATGTTTTGGTATATAATGATATTCAAGGGTTCATGAATCGGGATTCATAGATAAATTGGAACGTAAATTAAAATTTTCAAAATGGATTGGTGGATTACTTATCTTTTTTTCTTTCGATAAATAGATCGGTAATTTACTCGTCGCCTATCATTTGACTGAATTTTGTATCACATGCGCTATTGATAGAATCAGATTCTTAAGTATTTAATTTGGTAGTAATTTCACTATTATTATAAACAATACTTGGAACTAGAGTTATCTTTAGAAAATCCTAATGATCTTTTCAAGTGAATGTATTGATCCATTTTGTTACTAGCAAGCAGTGAAAGACTTGTTCTGATGCAATTAATTCTAGAAACTTAGGAACTTGCAGTAATTGAAAGAGAAGTAGCTAAGAAGAAGCAGAAAATAGTTAGGCAGTCGACGAAGAAGTAAAACAAGAGCCCGGCTCCTTGAAATACTGAGATTCTTAAGGACTCGGACCAAGACCAAAACGCAAAGTGTCCAAATAGGAAAACATAATAGAGTAAATATGCATGTAACGCTTCTTTTCATAAAAGAAAACTGGTCTTAACTGTAAACTATATAACTTATAACTAACTTATATTCCTTCTGTTAGGTACTCCTCTCTCAACTTTATGTACTACTCCTGCATGCATCCTTATACTCCCTTTAATCTAGCTCACATCATGTTTACTAGGGCACTCTAAATTAGACTAATGATTTACTTGAGAACAAAAATTATTGAGCGATGTTAAACTTTAAACATGGAAGAACCTTATTTAAGATTGGTAAAACTGAATGAAAAGAACTTTTAAGAGAAAATAAATGATTTTGGATGAAAGAAACAGAAGCACTATAATATGTTGGTTGATGTGCCTTGGAGTTGGTTGTTTTAAAAGTAGGTATCTTTAGTCTCTGATGATGTGCCTAAGTGTTGGTTGCATCACATATAGTTTTCTTTGATAAACAATCAGGTTGAGATTGTAAATTTGTAATTCCGAAATTCTTTGAACTTTTATGTATCTGTACGTTTTTTGTAGCATCTAGAATCAAAAAATTAAAAAGCAAAAGATATGAATTGCTGAAATTCAAAATTGTTTGTTGCATCTGATTAGATACACTTCGGGATTTATCTTCTTCTTTTTTTATATGGGAAGGTTTTGTTATTTCTGCACAAAAGAAAAGGTATGTCATTTAAAATCTCTATGATTTTTGTTTATAGATGCTATCTACATTATTATCTTTCTGATGTATACTATGTTATCAGCAACATCACTATTAGATTTTGAATTAAGTTCATTCTAGTCTTTCATCAATCTGCTGATTGGGCCATGTACTGAACCTACGGTCATAGATGCATCTTATCAATTTTTTCTGGTTCAAATAATCTTGATCTTATAGAACTATCAAGAAAGACATAAAAAATTATATTCTAACTTAATTATTTTTCCGCACAGACTCACAGTTGTTAAGCTGATTTTTTATATTTAGGGTTGGAGTAATTCCCCTTCATCATTTTCTGAGAAAAGCAAATCGCCGCCTCCACATGCTCGAGCCGATTGCGATTATGGATTACCTCATAAAGCTCCGCACATACTCACAGTTACTAAGGTTCTTGGTTGTTCCCTTATTGAAGTCATAAAGAGGTAGCTTACTTGATGATTAAAAAGTATATTTTTCAATTTATCTATTCAACAGTGATGCGTGAATTTCTACAGCGATATTTTTTCTGGTACATTATATTTTAGGTCAGGATTATGTCCCTATTGTATTTGATATTTTAGTTCAGAGCCGATGACAGCACTATTAATTTGAGACTGCATGTATTGTCTAGGGCATTAGTTTATGTTTTACTTTTTATATCATATTAATGTTATTTACTATCTCTACTGTTTGATTGAACAGGGTAGGATGATTACAACGGAATGGGCCCTTAAGCTATCGTGGGTGGATGTATTTAGAATTTTATACTGGAATTTTCTCTTGTTTGCAATGTCAATTATGAAAATTCCCCAAAAGAGGTAGAGTTCATTCTTAATATTACTTGCTTTTAAAGTACAATGGATAAATGCTTGTGCTAGCTGTAATACTAATCCTCGTTATCTTGAAGCAAGTCCATAAAGACCATGGAATGTTTAAGTTTTCCCTTCAGTTATTTGGTCAGGTAGCGGGTGGAATATCAACAACACTAGTACTTTCTATTGTGGCATTTTGATCACTCCTCTCCTTTGGACTCTTATTCGTTGTCAATCATTAAGTTTCATTGTTTAATGGAGGCACATCCTCCCTGACCGAGACCATTCATTTGTGTTAACTCAGACTGAAAAGGTATATTAGTCCCTGATTTTACCCTTTTCGATTTCAAGCCACTTGCGCCTATTGTATACAATATTTTTCTATTTGGACTAACATTTGGCCTTCTTTCTATTGTTGAACTTTAAGACCTTAAATTTTACTGCACGTTATATGTTTAAGTATTGTTAGTGAATATTGTTTTGTGATGCAATGACAAAACTGTAATCAAGAAAATAGAATAAATAGGGCTAAGCAAAAGATGCCCCATATGGGAGAATCCAAAAGCATAGCAACCTTTATGAATGAAAAGGTATTCATGCATAAATTATATACTATAAGATTCTACAATTGTTTTTTATCATGCCTGATATTTGACATCAATTTAGCTTTATTAGGCTATAGATGGAATAGAGCTTACACGTGCAGCAGTTTACAGATTAACTCATATAAAGCGTAAGGATGGTAGACCATTAGATGAAGAGTCTTGAAATACAGTTGTAAGATTTCTTATAAAAGATACAAGATTTAAGATGGATAAGTAAACGATAACCTTATATATGAATTCAAGCTAGCTTAGCTAAATCTTATACATGGATTTAAATGGTCATTGCCTTATAATCTAACTCCTGAGGACCTCAACATAGATGAAAAAGATACAAGATGTAAAACGGATAAGTAGACGATACCATTACAAAAGATTTAGAGCACGAATTCAAACAGAACAAGAAGTCTATCTTGATGGAACCATAAGTGCTGAATCAAATAGAGTAAAGTTTTGGTGAGTGCCTTGGATAAATCGCAGCAGCAAGTGGAAACTTTTTAGGTGTGGAGAGCCCACAAATCTCATCCATGTTGAGGTCCTCGAGAGTCATATTATCAAGCAATGACAATTTGAATCCATGTATAAGATTAGCTAATCTAGCTTGAATCACCTTAAGCCCCAAGCTATAACCAGGGTACATCCTTCTCCCATATCAAATGGAAAAATCTAAATTGTTTGCACATCCATTTTGTTCATCTTTTAATCCATCTAATTTTTTTCAACTTAGAGATGTTAGATGAGGGAGTTGGCTGACAAAGAATCTAATAGTGATGGAATCTTCAAGATATTTTTCATATTATATTTTATCCTTTGATACTATTATTTTATAATTTCAGGCCATACAGTCTGATGTTCGATAATTTAGCAGGTGGAAGATTCAAATTGATGAAAAGTTGCGGAAATCATTTGAAGACCGTCATTCACCTATAATAGTTATATAATGAATTAGCTATTTAGTCCAAATAATATAAGTTTATGTTTTAAGTTACTGTGACATTAATATTTTTGATTAGTACTTCCTTTTGTTTGTTAAGATTCAACGAGATATATTATTATTTTTAATTAATATTAATATATTTTATTATTTTGGTCATTCTGGATGAATGTAGTAATTATTAATGGTGGCTAAACTATTGTTATTACTGCTTGTGACTTTTAGCGCTAATTTAATTGGGTATACCAACTAAAAAATGGACTATAAAAGGGCAAATTAAGGTGTTTTCACAAGGGATATTGTAGCTGTTATAATTTCTGGAAAACGATTATCGTTAAAGATATTGACTTTTAGCGGCAATTTATTTAAACATGCTAGCCAGTAAAATTGACGCTAAAAGGACAAACTAAGATGTTTTCAGAAGGGATACTATGGACATTTAAATTGCCACAAAATAATTGCCGTTAAAGATGCGAACTTTTAGCGGCAATTATTTTGAATTTAGAGGCTATAAAAATGGATGCTAAAGAAGTATAATTAGCTTTTTTGGATAGGGTTTAGTAGCCATTATAATTGCCACAAATAATTGCCAGTAAAGATAATAATTTTTAGCGGCAGTAAACCATAACTTTTACCAGCTTTTGTGAGAACAGTCGCCAAAAGGCTTTGCCGACCCCAGCTTCAGCGACAAAACACTAATGGCCGGTAAAACATATAGCGGCTATTGTTATTGTCGCTAAAGCTATTTTGTATTGCCGCTAAAGCCCCTTTTTGTTGTAGTGACGGTTGCTAGATTTGGAGCTTCATCTTCTTAGAGACTTTTGAGGTAGCTACTTTGGCATCACAAACCTCGACTCTCCTTCTTTTTCCTTTTATTTAGCATTGTTCTATCTTTCTAGATAGTTGTTTTAGAAATTATGACTATGTTGATATTTAGTAGTTCATGCACTTAGTGACACCCGGATTTTGGGGGATTTTGTATTTGAGTCGTAGCATTTCTTATCGACTATTTATGAGACTTTCACTGTTAAGCTTATTTTTTATGTTTCCAAGTTAAAAATGCGTGGCTATTTGTGGTTGTCGGCTTGCCTAGTATTGTGATAGGCGCCATCACGACGTGTTGAGGTTTGGGTCCTGACAGGCCTTCTTGGCTTTATATATATTATTATTATGGATCTGGCTGCACACCGCAGCAGGCCTTATAGGCTTTATCTATTATTATGGGATTAGATTGTACGCCGCAGCAGGCTATATTGGCTTTATATTAGTGCTTGGACAGGATCCGCCCCTCAGGAGTTTGACATACCAGCAGTGAGCGCAGGTACCGTACAATTCTTAGTGCTGAGTGTGATGTGAGTACTCTAAGAGTGTGAGTACATGAGGTTGTCGTTGTAATGCATTACATGTGACATGTACTTAATGTAGATATAAAGATGTAACAATCCTCATTTCAGTCATACTTGGCATATTTTATCTGTGTTGAGTTAAAACTGATATACCTGAAAGCATGTCTACATTTCTGTACTGTGTACAACTAATTATGAGGCTCCCCGAGTTATAACTATCATTTTCCTGTCATATTTGTACTGTTATTACCTGGATTTGGACTATACCTTTCTGAGCTCGTCACTATTTTTAGCCCAAAGTTAGTCCTGTTAATTATTGAGTACATTGGATTGGTTGTACTCATACTACACTCTGCATTTTGTGTGCAGATCCGGTACTTCTGGGCACGACGGTTGCTAGATTTGGAGCTTCATCTGCTTGGAGACTTTTGAGGTAGCTGCTTTGGCATCTGCATACCTCGACTCTCTTTTTTTTTTTTTTTTTTTTTATTTAGCACTGTTCTATCTTTCCAGATAGTTGTTTTAGAAATTTTGACTATATTGGTATTTAGTAGCTCATGTATTCAGTGACACCCGGATTTTGGGAGATTTTTTATTTGAGTCGCAACATTTCTTATCGACTATTTATGAGACTTTCATTTGTTAAGCTTATTTATCATGTTTCCAATTCAAAAATGCGTGGTTATTTGTGATTTTTGGCTTGCCTAGTACTGTGATAGGTGCCATCACGACGTGTTGAGGTTTGGATCGCGACAACTAACATAGCCAAAGTCACAATCTTGGCGTGACCATCTAAGATAGCATGATATGGAGACAAGTTCACACCAAGAATCATATCAAAATCCACCATTCCAAACAACAAAAGATCCACCATAGTATTATACCCATTGATACATACCACATAAGATCGATAAACACGATCCACTATAATAGAATCTCCAATAGGTGTAGACACATAAATAGAAATATCTAAAGAATCAAGGACATACCCAAACATGATACAAAGTAATTTGACACATACGAGTTAGTAGAACCTGGACCAAACATTAACAAAACATCTTTATGATATACTGAAACAATATCTATAATGACTGTATTGGAGGCAACCACCTCATGTCTACCACGGAAAGCATAATAGCGAAATTGACATCAACGTCTATCTGGCTGGACAGGTTGTGTAGCAACTGGTGCGGGAATCATAGCCTGAGTAACTTGCTGCAGTGCACCTCTATGGAATCTGGGGCAAAACTTACTGACGTGCCCCAACTTTCCACACTCAAAAAACCTATAGATGGAAAGAGTATAAGATGAGCCCTGTGCTAGAAGTGCACTGAATGGTGACCTAACTAAAATACCACGAATGGGCTGAGATGCTGAATAAGTTGGCCTATTGAACTAGCCTCTCCCATAGTGACCCCTGCCCGCAGACGAGACACCATTGAATCTACCAACACCATAAAGCCTCTTGACCACCCGCTCCTCTCTTCGCTAGATCCTACACGCTATCTCAACAGCCTAATGGAATGTGGTTCGTGTCTTTGTCTCTCTGGCCATAGAAGTCTTAATATCATTGCTAAGCCCCTTAATGAACCTTCTCACCTTCTTAGTGTCGGTGGGAATTATAAATACTGCATAATGTGATAGCCCAATAAACCTCATCTCATACTTAGTAATTGATATGTGTTCCTGCTGCAAGCTCTCAAACTTGTCATGCAACTCATCCCTCCTGTTGAGTGGGGTGTACTTCTCCATGAAAATATGAGAGAGCTGAGTCCATATGAGAGGAAGTGATCCTGTTGGTCTGCCCTGCTCGTAAATCTAGCACCACTTCTTGGCTGGCCCTCTATGCTGGAAGATAAAGAAGTTAACTCTATTAGACTCCACCAACCCCACGTTTTGCAACATCACATGACATCTATCCAAGAAATCATGGGCATCCTCTAAAAAACTACCCTTAGAGTGTAGGGAGTTTCAACTTTTAGAACCTATTCGTCATCTTCTGCTCATCCATGAAAGAGCAGCCGCGCGGCAAAGATAGGCTAAGCTACACCAACTGATAGAACTCCTGGAGGCTGAAATTCATGAACCATCTGCTCAGGAGTGTCTGTGGTTGGAGTCTGAGCTCCACCCCCAGCTTGAGAAGTAGCTATTTCCATAAGAATTGTACTTGCCTGAGCCACACTCTCAAACACTACTAGAAATTTGGGCTACGATAATGATTTTAATGAAAACAGATTCGTAACAATTGCTATAGACATTCTATTGCAACGGTTCTAACCGTTGCATAAGGCTATTGGTACTACTGGTACAGTTTATCACCTGAACCGTTGTAGTAGTCCAACAACCGTTACAATAGAGGCTTCTATGGCAACGTTTTAGACGACCGTGTCAATAAGTCAATTTATGGTAACCGACTTAGGGATCGTTTGGTAGGCTGTACTAAGTAAAATAATTCCTATATAAAATTTTAATCCGTCCAATACAATGTTTGGTTGCTCAATTCAATTTATGCATACCTAATACATGGATTACTTATACCTCATAGGAGGACTTAGCTAATACTAAGGAAACCAAGGGATTACTAATCCCTGCATTAACTATACCTAGATAAGACCCTAAAATTATTAAACCGCCCCTCAAACCCTTTTCCTAAATTTCTTTATATACAGCAAGAAGAATATTCAAGGGTATAATTGTAAAGAAGATTTTGTACAGTTTTAAACCAAATACAAGCTTAGATTATATATTGCATAGCTATTTTTTAATACAATGAACCAAATACTTGATAAAAAATAATCCCAGCACTACAATCCTTGCATTACTAATCCCTTCGCATCAAACGACCCCTTAAAGTATTGCTTTATTGCAATGGGTTTAAATTCCCTCTTTATTTTCCCCCAAATTTTGGACGACAGCCGCTAAATTAACAGAGGCTCACTCTAATTAGCATTCTATTATTTTTTATTCAATAAAATAAGAGTATACCTGCAGATCGTTTTCTAGACTTAAAAGTACCCCCACTCACAAAAACTCTTCCACACACTCTCTCTCTCTCCCAAACAATCATCGGCGCCTCTGTTGCCGGAGATTACGAGGAGAAACCAAACCATCATCGGCGGCACCGGCAGCGTCAACGCCGAAAAATCCCTTTTAAGGCTAATATTAGTGTTGCTAATCCTCTAGGGTTTCTCAGAATGGTATTCGAGTTCATCGGCAGATCGAAGATGTTCGTCTGGTAAAAGACAAGTTGGAAACCGATTGAAGAGCCCTCATCTTTCTTGTTCAACCTACTAATTTCTCCCTTTCTTAAAGTTGTGAGTATTTTCTGCTGAAGCTTTGTTCTGATCGCTTAGAAATCTGTTAGGGTCCTTTTGCACTATAACTAATCCCTTTTTTGCTTATGATTTTATGAGGAAAACATAAAATTGTATCCTAATTTTATCCTATTTTTTACTGTGAAGGTGGCATGGTTTTCCCCTTTGAAAAAGCACGAGGTAAATCTCAAGTTCAAGATATGGAGCTGTTTATTTTTGTAATCGTTCTTAAACTTATCACTTAAAATGCGATTGTATGAAACTACTTAAGAGTACCTTCCGAGCTTATATATTGTTACAAGGTAGGTGGAAGTTGTATCATATTTCTGGCACCAAATTAAGATTATAGGTAACAAATTTTTATGTACTAGAAGATCCTTTCTCAATGCATTTGATTGGAGGATACTATACACAAAAAATTATATCTGGAAATATATCAAGGTTTGAAGTTCCCAATGTTCAATAAGTCTGGATGATATTTCATATTTTTTATACTAATCTAATTGCGCTAAAATTATAGAAAAAATATGGCATTCCTGAAGAGGGGAAACATGGGTTTCTGAATCAATTCTGATTGCTTGGAGAAAGCATAAGAATCAGTTGAAGAAAAATCACTTTGAAGCCTATGAGAATAGGCCGGTAGATGTTCCGGAGTCTCACTTTAAGGATCTTCTTGAATATTGGAACTCCGAACCCGCCAAGGTAATTCATCGAACTTTTCTATGACCTACTTTTTGCAGGATGCAGAGTTTGGAGCTTTGTATATTCTTAGCCTTTTTCTTAATGCTTTGTATACTCAGTTTGTGTTCCCAATACTCTCATTTCTTAATCATATATCCACTTTGTATTCCTGCTAGATGGTTAGGATATAAAATGTAATGATTCAGTTGTTGCCAAGATTGTTAAATCATGGTATCACCTTGTCTATGGTGTTTCTAACGGATTAACCTTATTTGAGACATTGTACTGCTGTATATTTTAAGCAAAACCAGGTCTTCGAATGATGCTTCCTACTTTAAACTAGGAAAGAGCGAGATCTATTGTTTGAAGATGTATCTGACTGCAGCTTTAGTCTGTGGAATGAGTCAGAAAAAATTCTTAACTATAATCAGCGTTATTTTCTTTTTGATAAGTGTGTATTATTGACCTGAGAAGCATGAAACTGCCGATGTTACAAAAGACATAGGATTGTCTCTCTTCAACTCAAGGATTAAGAGAGTTCATCGTTGTGTCAGAAATGATTTACAGCATCGTCACTCATGTTCCTGCAGTAATCTAAGTATCAGTTGACTATTCGTCTTAGCTGAACCCTATGGTTTAGTCCCGGTCAATTTGAAACATTTGAAACTGGGCTGTGCAAGTGGAGTATTTCACACTAATCCGCTTCATTTTTTCTGCTATATATATACTGCCTAGTTGTGCATTGTGTGTCATAAATAGTTGATTCTACTTTGAGATACAGGAATTTCCTATCTTTGAGACAAAAATATTGTCTTTGTGATGTAACAAATAGTCTCTTGGATTGCCTAATCGAAATATTTGAAATTTGTATCATGTCCAGGTGAAACTCTCCCCTAGACTGGGCTGGTAAGTCTTGAACATTGTAAAACAATTTAACACCACTGATATCAGCCCCTTTATTTAATCTACAAGTTTATTTGCTAAAAGATACACTGAAAAGAAGATTCTATGTAAGCTGATGTGAAAGAAAAATTTGGGTAGTGTCGGGGTTAGTCCTGTATAGTGTACTTGGACTTGTTTTGTCTTTAAAGTAGACTACACGAACAGTTCATTTCAATATCTCTAAATCAGAGCTCTCTGTTCGCTGAATTCTTCGCCATACCCGAATGACAGACGTTGTTGTTACTGCTATTTCATTGTATTTGGAGCTCCAATTTGAAATAGAACAATGCTGTTGAATGTTACTCTCTGCATGCTTCAATTTTTTTGGAGTTTCAACATCAGAGAAAGGCTGATAAATAAAAAAGATTTTTACATGGTTCTTTCTATCACCATGTAACTAGAAGCTAAGAAAGAAAAAGTAACCTATCAAATAAGTTAAGAAAGATAAAGTTTTTAGTCTATCTTATCCTTCAAGATTGAAGGAGAACAGAGAAATAGCTAGATTTTCTGATTATGAGGGCAATCTTCAGCTCTGCCACAATTTGGAATTCAAATGCTACATACAGAACTCTAATAGAAGAAAATGCTGCAATCCCACAAATGGATAATGGGTGCTATTATGCTATTTTTAGTAGCCTTTTTAACTTACCACTGTATTATGCTTCTTGTATTTTCAAGAAGAAAAATTGAATCCCATCTTAAAACTTCACAAATCTCATCTTTTGGTGATATTGAGATTTGCTGTTTGTGGACCTGTTGGCAGGTTTGCTGTGGATGTTATGATTGTGTTATCACAAGCTTGTTTTTGTATCAGTTACATGATTTTCATAGCTATTGCTGTAGTACATTATTTTAATTACTCCCAAGTCAAATCCAAGTCCTAAAATATTGGGTTGCCACCTAATATATTTGAAGTTGTTTTCCATTTTAGTTGGGGTTGAATTCAATTCATAGTCTTACCCTTCAGCCCCTTTTGAGTATTTTTACTGATTTTGTTGAATTAGGAGCTATGGGGGTAATTATGGTTGAAGATGTGATGGTTTATCTAAAGAGTAGTCATGTTCTTGAAGCTTTTGGTGGGTTCAATGTGTTTTTCTATGGTCTTGGTGTAGCTGTTTATGCATTTGAAGGTGTTGGAATGGTATCTGATTGTCGTAATAGAAAGGAGATTTTGTGAACGTAGCTATTGTCTTTGGATAGGATGGCTTGTGGTTTTAGCAGTGACTTTTGTGGCATTGTTGGTACCATATTTTGCTGATTTCTTGTCACTTGTCAGGAGCAGTGTGTGCATTATTCTTGATTTTGTGTTGCCTGCTTGTTTTATTTGATTGTATTCAAAGATGAGGTAAGATGACATGGTTTGGCTTGTGATGGTGCAATTATTGTAATGGCTGCAGTTTTTTCAGTGTATGGAACTTTCTCTTCTATGCTGGAGATGTTTGGAGCTAAGGCTTAAAACTGTGTGTTTTTCTTTTTATGTGAAATCTTATTATGGTTCAGATTGGAGTTTAATTTACTTTAGAGGGTGTTAATAATCATTAAGCCCTACCAAAAGAGTAAGTTGTCCATTTTTTTTCCTTCCTACCATTTGTAAATTTGTTTCCGTTCAAGGCCATTGATAATAGCCTTTGTACAATCATGGAATTTGAGTGAGATTCATGATCATGTCTGTTTAGTTTTCATTGCAATTGGTCATAGTTTGATCAAATGACCATTTGGTTCTCTTCTTATTATTACTAGTATAAATATATATTATGGCCTGAGACCTGTCCTAGATGTGTATTTATTCTTTTTCATAATGAAGTTCTGACTCTTGAAACATTAGAAAGGAAACTATTTCAAAAGATTAGTCCATTGTTTTGTTCAACATTAGTCCTTGCCGGCTATTTGTCAACAAATCTTCTTTTTCTTTGGTTCTTGCTCTATTCATATAGATATGGTTGCTCATTATTTAACTGACACTCAATTAGATCTTGCAACTGGTCAAGTTGAATGTCATGTTCTTTGTTTTTTCGTTGTCCTTTTTTTACAATGTTTTAGTGCTTCTTGTCCATTTTGAGAGCTGTATGTTAATTTTACTTGAAGGATAATGACTTTACTTATTCTCTTTTTTAGGTGGAGTAGATGAAGAAATGGAAGACGGAGGCAATGAAGATCTAGACCTTAAGAAGAATTTTGAATTGCTATAGATGCATGGTCTAGGAATGTTTGATATCAACATTTTGAAACTTTAACTCTTGAAATGTAAAACTTATTTACTTGGGGTAGAACATTTCACTTTTATTAATATTATTAGCTTGTTGGACAATTTAGATTATGAATAGTTTTATTTTGTTATTTATATGAATTTATTATTTTATAATTTATTCTATATGTAAATATTTATGTACAAGAAGGGCAATATTTTCGTTTTAATCAAACTGTTACAATAGGAATCATATGACGTTTCAATAGAAAATATGAATCGTTGCAATGAGACGTACAACCCGTTCCAAAATGATGTACAGACCGTTGTAAACGGTAGTTCAAACCGTTGTAATAGGTAGTTCAAACCGTTGTAATAGGTAGTTCAAACCGTTGTAATAGGTAGTTCAAACCGTTGCAACAGCTTAAAGAAATTGTTGCCATATTCATAAATAGCCGTAACAATAGCTTACGTGCATTAAACGATATGGTAACGGTTACAAATTGTTGCATTAATCGTTATGGTAACAAATTTCAACCGTTGTAGTTGATAAAAATAGTCGTTCCAACAGGAAGAGGGAAAACCATTGCGATAGACCCCATTATAGCAACGGTTATGTGAACTGTTGCAAGAACTGTTCCTTAAGATCTATTGGCACGCGGGGGTGGAAGAATTGCTAAACCATTGCAATAGCGCTATGGCAACGATTTATCTGTTTGTTGCAATGGTTTTCCATGCGTAGCCATAGGCACATTTTTCAGTAGTGAAAGAAGCTAAGATACCCACCAAAGCATCCTGAAGCACTAGGGCAGTAATAAAACCCTCGAGAGCCTGAGTTGGTTTTAGTGGAGCAACATAATCTGGAACTTGGTCCACCTCTTGAATTACAGGTGGCTCCTCAGAGACAGCTCTAACACAAACATGAGTGATTGTAGGTGCTGTTACACGTGCCCTGGTCTGGGCTCTAGCCTTTCCTCTACCCTGGCCTCTATCTCTAGTAGCTGCTACAACTTGGGTCTCTAGCTCTTGCTCAATTGCGGCTGACACTGGTGCCTTCACCATCTGTGAGAGTATAGAAGAGAAAACAGAAGAGCAAAGATTCAATCAAGTGTGATGACCCGGCCGATGGTCTTGTGTATTGTAGCTCCGTTCCCCCACTTATTACTTATTTTATGTTCACTTGTGGTTACGTGACTTGACACGGTAGTTAGTTTAGTTCTGGGGATGTTTCAGAATGAATTGGGACACTTGTCCCAAGGTTGAAAACTTAAGTTGAAAGAGTTGATTGGATATTGACTTTTGTGTAAACGACTCTGAAATGGAGTTTTGAGGATTCTGATAGCTTCGTATGGTGATTTGCACTTGGCCATATGCCCGGATATGGATTTGGAGATTCGTAGGTCGTTCTGGCTTGAATTGGCGAAAAGTTGGAAAGTTGAAGGTTTGGAAGAGTGAGAAGTTTGATCGCGAGTTGACTTGTTGATACCGGGCTTAAATTTCATTTTTGGAAGTTGGAATAGGTCCACTGTGTTATTTATGAGTTGTGTGCAAAATTTGAGGTTAATCGAGGCTGGTATGTTTCGGCATTAGTTTTAGAAGTTGAAAGTTCAATCATTCATTAGGCTTGAATTGGGGTGCGATTCGTGACTTCATTGTTGTTTGATATGATTTGAGGCTTCGACTAAGTTTGTATCGTAGTTTTGGACTTATTGGTATGTATGGATGGAGTCCTGGGGGCCTCGGGTGTGTTTTGGATCAAGTTCGGACTCATTTTGGAGTTTGTTAGATTGCTGATATCCGGGCTTCTGGTTTCCTCTTTTGCGATCGTGGGAATAGGGAGAGCTGGGCATTTGTTCTATGTGTTCGCGAGATTATGGTCGCGATCGCAGAGTTTTGGGATTTCTTGATACGCGAACACGAGTGTATAGACGCTTATGCGAAGAAGGTAGGAGAGGTCTGGGATTTTCAGATGCGTTATTCTTCGCGGTCCCGTGAGGCTATCTGCGATCGCGTAGGTTTGAAGGATTGGTCACCGCGTTCGCGACCTTGAGGGTGCATTCACGTAGAAAGATTTTTGGTCGCTGAAGATTTTATTCTTCGCGATCACGTGGAATTTTTCGTGATTGCGATGTGTAAGCACTGGGGAGCAGCTTTAAAATTCCAACTCGAGGGTTAGAGTATTATTTTCACATTTTGAGTTGGAGAGCTCCGTTTTGAGCGATTTTGGAGGGGATTTTCACATCTTGGATCGGGGTAATTATTTTTAATTTGGATTCATCATTATTCCATGATTCTATCTTTGATTTAGCATTTAATTATCGAATTAAAGTGAATAAATGTGAGATTTTGTAGAAACATTAGAAAATAAAAAAAATGAAGGTTTGAAAGTCGATTTGAGGTCAGAATTGGATGATTTTGGTATGGTTGGACTCGTATGTGAATGGGTGCTTGGATTTTGTGAATTTTGTCGGGTTCCGAGACATGGGCCCGGGGTTGACTTTTTGATTTTGGTTAAAGATCTTAACTTTATCAATTGGAATCAATTGCTATTACTTTTATTGATAGTATTATGTTATTTTTATTAGATTCGAGTCTTCGAGAGGTTGATACGCACAGAAAGGCTTGTTAAGGGAGTAATTTGGCTTGCTTGTGGTAAGTATCTTATCTAAACTTGGTTGAGGCATTAGGAACCTGGATTATTTGTGATAGCTACGTGCTATGGGTGGCGCACATGTGCAGGATTGAGCCTATATGCATGCACCGGGGTACTAATTCCATGTTCGGGTAGTTTTTAGGCTATGACATGCCTTGAAATGACTGATAAGCTTCAAGTTGAAATGTTTCTCCTACTTGTATACATGTGTGAGCTATTTGTACCATATTTGAGATTTGTTGAGGTTATTCTTCAGGTTGAACCTGATAACTGCTATTCTTGATGGAAATTATCTGTTTTAGCTATGATAGCACACGTTGCACATGCCTACACTATAACATGCTAGATATACCAGTCCAGTAATATGAAATGGGTAATTATTGATCATGTACATATACTCTCATATATTTGCTTTCTCTATGTTATGACCTGGACTGGTAGCCTGTGACCATGCCGGGTGGATTACGATTGTTGGCACGTGAGTTATCAGTGTGGTTAATATTATTGGCATGTGATTTATTTGTACAGTACGTGAGTTGTCCATACGGATCCAGATATTAATGTTATTAGCACATGAGTTGTCCGTGCAACACGTGAGTTTTCCGTGAAGCGTGTGGATACAGATCCATCCCTAGGGTCACCCTCTCACGTTTCTTTCTTGATGGTCTACTCGTGGTTATTGGGGAAAACTGATCAGTGAGTTGGTATGGATATGGAGAAGTTGAGAAAAGTCTGGCTAGTGTTATTTTAGAATTGCATTTCATCTCTACTTG
The DNA here is from genome assembly GCA_002018475.1 of Nicotiana obtusifolia. Lineage (NCBI taxonomy): Eukaryota > Viridiplantae > Streptophyta > Magnoliopsida > Solanales > Solanaceae > Nicotiana > Nicotiana obtusifolia. The sequence goes on along the minus strand of MCJB01005914.1, from coordinate 77,283 downwards.
CAATTTCTATGGTTTGTTATCTGATTATATGCATATCATCTTATATGCTGTATCTGTGACTAAGTAGAGTTTATGAGTAATTGCATACACACACACTGATAGTCCTCTCAATATATTACACATGTTCACATTACTGTTCTATACTTGTTGAACTATATGAAACTATACGGGTCATAGCAGGTATCATTTATAATTCTTATTTTTGTTACCTTGCCATGGTTAGTTATACTTATTGAGTACATTGGGTAGGTTGTACTCATACTACACTCTTCACTTAATTATGCAGATCCAGGTGCGGGGACCAGTTATCAACAGTAGGCTCGCTTGTTGGACTATCTACGAGAGACGAGGTAGAGCTGCGTCCTTGGTTGCAGTTTTGACTTGTCTTTTCCTTTCATCCTGTTGTAGAGCTCATGACTCCAAATTTTACTAGATTTTGGGGGATTTACTTTGTATTATAATTATTTGTTGTATTGAGATTTCAGACTTAGGCTATTTCTATAAGTTCTGTTGTTCTGTTTTCCTTTATTAACATGTCTTGGCTTGCCTAGTCGGTGTATTAGGCGCCATCACGATGGGTTGGGATTTTGGGTCGTGACAAGTTAGTATTAGACCCTAGGTTCATAGGTATTTCAAGTCATGAGCAAGTTTATTAGAGTCTTGTGGATCGCTATGGAGATGTTTGTACTTATCTTCGACAGGCTACCAAACTGTTAGGAAACTTCACTTTCTTGTATTCTTGTTGTGCGGATTTGTTATTTTCGGAATTTGAACTTGACTCTTCTATTCTCTCACAAATTGCGAGGACACGTGCTACCGGATCAGACGGACGGCCACCAGTACCACCAACTAGCTACGGTAGAGGCCGAGGTACGGCTCGTACTACAGCTAGAGCAGCACCTGTGGAGCCACCAGTTGCTCCAGTTCAAGAGCAGGTACCAGATGTGGTCGAGCCAGTGGGACCAGCTTAGGCACCGGCTTTACCCATTGTGATTCCAGGCCATCAGAAGGCTTTGGACTAGATTTTGACTGTATGCACGATCCTTGCTTAGGCAGTCTCAGTTCCAGCTGTACTAGCCACTTCTCAGGCCGGGGGAGGTGCTCAGACTACCGCCACCCATACCCTAAAGTAGGTAGCTCAGGGACTCCGGACACCGGGGCACTACCTTTCCAGCTGGTTGCTGTTGCTCGAGCCCAAGTTGTCCCACGTATGAGTGATGAAGAGCATAAGAGACTGAAGTGGTTTGGGAGGCTTAAGCCTCTAGAGTTCAGTGGAGCGGAGTCGGAGGATGCTCATGCTTTTATTGACCGGTGTCAGCGGATTCTTCGCACAACGGGGATTTTGGACACCAGTGGGATTTCATTCACTACTTTTCAGCTGACTGGGGTAGCCTACCAATGGTGAAGACTTATGTGTTGAGCAAGCCAGCTGTTGCAGCACCACTTACGTGGCATGAGTTCTCACTTCTCTTCTTAGAGAAGTTTGTCCCATAGACTCGCAGGGAGGAGTTGCGTAGGCAGTTTGAGAAGCTACGCTAGGAGGGTATGATAGTGACTCAGTATGAGATGAGTTTTTCAGAGTTAGCTCGTCATGCGGTATGTTTGGTTCCCATTAAGAGGGAGAAGATTAGGAAGTTCATTTATGGCCTCAACTATGGGTTACGCTTCATTATGACTTGGGAGGTTGTGATGGGTGCGAGTTTTGACGATGTGGTTGATATTGCTAGGAACTTAGAGCTGGTTTCTAGGCAGGAGCGGGAGGCCAAGAGGCATCGTAGTTCAGATGGTTTTAGCAATGCCTCATCTGGAGGCCATAATACTAACTTGTCACGACCCAACGGGGATTTAGGAAGCTTGCCACGTTCCTCGTGGCTCTTTATTTTAGCCACATTTCTTACGGTGCACACCCAGCTCAATCATCATTTAGTGCGTTGCCTACACAGAGTTCTTATCATGCTTCATCTGCATAGGGTTCCTCAAGCAGCTATTCAGACTATCAGCGGCAGCAGCTCCGTCAGAGGAGAGGTTGTTTCTCGTGCAGGGACTTGAGTCAATTCAAGAGGGATTGCCCCTGTCACAACACAAAACCACGTGACCGGCACACTACTCTACCCGAGAGAACCAAACCATATATTGCATCAAACCATATGTATGAAAATCAATTTAACTACAGAAGTTCTTTGAAAATCATATACATTTTCAAGTTAAATGATAAAACATTTTTCCAATTCAAAATCACACATGACCCCTTTCATTACAATAATGGGATCAAATGCAACAGATATCTTTTTTTGTATATGTCGTGAACCATCCTGTTATTACAACTCATTACAACTATCTATGGAGCCTCAATACCAAGAACAGAACTCAATATTTTGGCAATGCCCGACTAACATACAATCAAAAAAAGACAACATGATAGGTACCACGAAATAGGAGTGGTACCTCACCATATACTTTGGGAAGAGAGTCATCCTAGCCACGTCTGCCTGCTACGTATCATACCCCTCATCCTGAAACATGTAAAGTAAGCGGAGCCCTAAAGCGGGGCCCCTGAGGGCTGAGTACACCACCGTAGTACTCAATGAGTGTGTCATAGACTCTCTCTAACTCAAGTTCCTGGGACAAGATTTTACAAAAACTATGCAACCAATATTTGATATAAAGTGAAACAATTATATAAATCATGCTCTTTATTATTTCAAATGAAAAGACAAGTGAAGCATAAACCATGATATAAATTCTTAGAACATTTATATCAATCCAAGATTTTGAATAAAAATTATACAAAACCATTAAAATCTTGGATTGATATAAATGTTCTAAGAATTTATATCATGGTTTATGCTTCACTTGTCTTTTCATTTGAAATAATAAAGAGCATGATTTATATAATTGTTTCACTTTATATCATTGAAGTTACTTTCGGCTACTTGGGCCTAAACATAAGAAAGTCTTTTTTATCTTTCACTGGGATTATTATACGGATAGAGACATAATAAACAACTACTAGGTAATCAACCTAGCAACAAGTGTTTGACTCTACTTATCTGGGCAGCTTCCGTAATGTCGTACAGGTTGACTTAACCTCATTACTTTAAGTAATGATCATTTGCCCTCTCAATGGGGGACTTTATCCCTACACCGGTATGTGTAATTCCATGGTAACAAACTCAACATTCGAACTAATCTCGATGGTTTCCACTAACTCCCAAAATATTTTAATTCAAAAATGGATTCATTGCCTAATCGCCTCAAAGGAACTATTTTATCAAATCATGATTTTCATAATCAATCCAAACCATTTGAACAAAATCAAATTAATAACCTTTTTCATCTTAATGCCCTTAGAAATTTAACATCAATCTTTAAAAGATACAACAAGTGCTACTCCATTGTTCAAATTTCAAAACACATACTTTTTCATGAAAATGCATCTTTAGCACTCAAATAGTTTATACTCTTTTCAACACATAAGTTCGAATAAAACTTATAAAGTTTTCCTCATGTGTCATCTTTCAAACAAGTTTTGAAATAAGATGTTTATATAAAATCACATGACACTTCAAAATCAACAAACTTAGAAACACATAGTGACATGCTTCCCGCTTGTTCCCACAAGTGCGGATGCACATTTATAAGTAATGACACGTATTAACTCAAAGCATGCGTTTAGAGAGAATCTAAAGAAGAGTAAGTCATAATTAACTTACCTCAACCTTCAAGCTCCAAATTGATTAATAAGTCATAATACTACATTGCTCCAATTAATTAAAAATGCTCAACTGTCGCCAACAATTCAGTATCTACCATTTGATATCCAACTACATCAAAACAAGCACGAAAAGATTCATAAATATCTATTTAGGCTTCATATTTCGCAACAAACATTCAACAATTTCAAATATCCAATACATCTACTAATTAGCCTATTCAATTCTATTCTTATCATTAAATACTCATTTGAAGTCATTAATGATACTATATTGTTTACTAGACATCACCAAGTCACTATTCATTATCTTCTCCAATAAAACTCCAAGTTCAAGTACATCCAATTCATGAACTAGTGTTACTTCTTAGTCAAATGGAGATTCCCCCTTCAATTCGTCCATCAATTAGGTTATCAAGTCTATTGACATCATTACAAACTCAAAACAATTTTATTTATATCAATCCACCACTATTCACCTTCTTCTTCATTTAAAATATTATCTTCAAGACCCACTCTTAGGGTTTATGTGATACTCAATTATAACTTCAAATAAACTTCATAAACATGATACCCATACTTCAATACATCATATATGTGAATCTCAAGTGAAAGGATTACCTATTAGTGGAAGAATCTCACTTTTCTTCTTTTTGGTGTTCTTGAAGATTCAATACATTTCTTATGGATTTTGATCCATGAATGAGGTTAAAACTAACATTAAATGGTGTTATGTAGCCACAAATGCATCGTAAATACTTACCTTGAAGTGTGTTGATGAGGGATGTGCTCCTACTTCTCTCTAGATTCAAGACCTAACTCTAAAATTTCATCTCTTTCTCTCTCCCCGAAATAACTACTTTTATAAATTTTGATGGCATGCGTAGCTACGCACACCTCCAGTGTAGCTACACTCACTTCCTCTTCAGCTCCCATTCCTTTGACAAGCTTGCTGGAATCAGCTACGTTCAAGGCAGCATAGCTACCCACAGCTCGCATAGCTATGTAGCTGTTGTACTATCCTTTAGTAAAAAGATTGTAACTTCTTGTGAAAATATCCAAATGACATACAGTCTAAAGCATTGAAAACCGGACTCATAGATCTTTAATTTTTTTGGTCTTAAACCACATAAATCTTCATATATTCGGAGTTGTGTTCATTTTATATTAGGTCTTGTGCAAACGTATTTGAAACTTTAGCCCATCATATAGTTTCCAACTTGACTTATCCTTAGGGTTCTTCTTAGGCCATAAACCATTATTAATATACCTCGTACACATATTACCATGATCAATTTATATCATTCATATTGTTAGTCCTTGTTCACACACGAATTAATATAGTTAGCACACGTTAATCCTCCTAATAGTCTTAAAACACTTCAAAATTTTTCGGGGTGTTACATTCTCCCCCTCTTAAGAACATTCATCCTCGAATGTTTTACAAATCATTATTAAGCATAGTGTTATACTCCTTTCGCCTTAACCATCATCCTTTATTATTCTTGACTTCATATGGATCATAGATAATCTTCCAAAATGGCAACTTCCTTAAGGCCCAAAATTTGGCTACTTTTCAAATTCTTAAAATTTTCGGCAGCGTGTCCCATGTAATTGGGACTAACCAAATTTTTTTAAACCTTTCTACAACAAGCCACTAACCAGCAATGATATGGCTCAACAACCAACAATGTACCACATAAAATCACATCGAGGCCTCACACAACCGTACATATATCATAAAAAGTACATCAAATGTAAACTGTTGAAACCTTTTAAGTGATAACATACCCACATACTGCTCAATATCAACCTTAGCTGTTAGACATAGCCTCATATTACTATTGTACATGCCTGCAGTTTCTTTCATCATATATGTGTCAAGTCATACTCGAAAAGTGTCTTCAACTAAACTAAAATCTCTCCATGATTGGACTTTACATAAATTTATTTTCTGAATAATAAAGAATGATTGATTTTTGTGTTGCTCGAATTCTGAGCTTCCTCGAAGCTACGGCTCAATCTTGTAGAAGCAAAGATACTTTTACCACATGGTACTTATAAATTTCTCTATTCCAATTCGTAGCCTCAAAATTTTATCATAAACAATACTTTCAAATTAATTTGTTTACAAATCTTGTTTTATGTCATAACTTATTCACTTGGGGATTTTAATGCTATATAATTTTCAAAATTTCTGGAATGTTTTTCTATTCCTTCTGAAGACTAACAAGATATTTGCTTACTTAAATACATCTATGACATTGTACTTCAAAGCCCCACTTACCCTTGTAACTTTAGATCCCAACTTGATAGTCACCTTCAATAACAAGTTTTCTCTATGAAAATTAATTGTCCCACTTCCTTCCATTTTGTGGAACTAATTTTCCACTCATTCTTGAATATTAGTGTACATGTTTTCCTTTTTCTTAACCTTAACCAACTCACTAATACCATCGAGTTTTTTGTGATATTTTTCTGTCAAAAATCCAAATTACATTTATTTATGTGCCTACCATAGTAATGCTACCATATTCCATATATTTTTCACACTCCAGTTCCACGCTATCATGAAGATTACCCTTTTTATATTAATACTCTTCCTGGACCCCGCTCCTCTTATTAGAATACATTATTTTGGTTTGCAAGAGTATTTCTTATTTAGGAATATTCATAGCATAACTTATTTTCTGCCTCATTTCATTCCAAGTGTGGCCATATTTCATCCTCATTTATAACCCTCATGTTCTACTTAGCCAACGTATAATTAAAGTACTTTCTCACTTTCTGCAAAAGGTTGAATTTAATTCAAGTGACACATCTTCCTAAGTTGTAGGAATCTATTCGAGTAACCCATTAAATCTTTGACTATTAAATAGTACCTTCAATAACACGATGTTAAACACTGTAACTATTACTCGTGATAAACATAGTATTGTTATAGCGGCACTTTATAATGATTTAACTCATTTATTCATGAATCTTTCGAAAAGTTTTCCTTTCTTCTTGCTTTTGTGAATAAAATTACTCTTTTCCCAATCATCACCTTTAAGGTTACTTTTACCTGCTCTGACGCTCCCCAACTTACGTGTAAAACCCAATTCTTATGCTCGAACCTAACACTCAAAGACTATTAAATTCTTACTTTGCATGTAAACTTGCATCTGATCATATACATGCACACATGCTACTACAAGTTCTTTATTTCCCAACTCGAAATCTACTCATCACTTCAACAGAACCTACCAGTCACAGAAGCGCAAGGCAATCAGCAGGAGCAGCATACACAAACACAGGTAGTCCTCAAGGAATCCAGCAGCTTTAGAAACACTCCAGTCAAGTAACCAACAAGCTAAGAACTCAGTCATCAACTCAGCAGCATTCATCACTCCAGCAACACACATCAGCAGAAGTTATTAGAGCAGGAAGACAGTAGGGGAGCAAACCTACACTCCCTGCACTCCTTGTAATCAGCAACAACATCAACAAGACCAGTAGTAGCAACAAGTCATCACCTTAGCGACAACTACAACCCATAGAAGCACAAATAAAACACCAAGCTACAACAACACAAAAAACAGGATTCCAACACAAGCAACACATAGACACATATGAGAACTCCAGTGCAGACACCAACAGTAGACATCACAGCAGCAGTAGTAGACATCAGCAGCACAATCACAGCAGATTTGGAGACAACCACAACTACAGCAACAGACATTAGCAACAGATTCCATTGCAGGAAGAACCTAGGGGTACAAACATACTTCCCCTACAATGGCATTTCAGTAGATCATATCACCAGAACACTCCTCAGCATACTACTAATAGCAGACACGGTCAATACTGCTGTCCAGTTACAGGGCCCCCTTTTGCTAGCCATCTTCAACCTTGCTTTCTTTGTTATCAATGTCAAAGCAAAGTTGAAGATTGTTACTACTTGTTATCTATCACATCACTTAGAAGATTCCCTTTTTTTTGCTAGGAATAGATCCTATTGCACATGGAGGATACTATTTCAAACCACCTTTTCAGTAGACTTAGGAACATATGTACTTTTTTGTATAGTTGACCTAGGCTCACTTCACACTGTTTTTGTACATATGATTGTCTATCGGTGTTATAAGATAGACAATCATCACATCATCATAGGTCTAACCCATCATAGTTATTTAGGCATACTTGGTCGTCAAGTTTGGATGACTAAGAGTGTACACCTTTTCTATCGGGAGGTAAGGTTTATGTCCCCCTCCATTCCTGTATCTTATCTTATATATATGAAAATTAATACTAGACATGCTGCCTAGTGGATTTGATTAAAAAAAAAAAAAAAAAAAACTCGAAATCTCATTTCACTATATTTTCCATTAAGCCTCGACTTTATTTCGTCATTACACTTGTATTGCTTATTGTTTTGAGAACAGGATAAAATGGTTATTCTCGTTAAAGATTTTCTTGTTCTTTTCCATACTAAAGTATCATGACACTTCTAATCGCAATTCATGTTGTTATGTATCATCATTTCCTGCCCATACAACAATAATATGGTTAGCATATCACCTTTCTAGTTCATTTTATCTTTAGAATATTTTTTCTGACATTATACTCTTCAATCCATGCTGAAATACCTTTCTAGCAAGTACTACTACCTTACATCTCGCAGTCCATGCTTATGTATTTGAACAAGTACATGCTTTTTGTGCTACTCACTTTTGTATCTATCACGTCAGGTAGTCAATATGCCCGAGAACCAGGTCTCTCACTTCAGGCACAACGCACGATCTAGAGTAAAAAAAAAAAGTGAAGCTCCCTAAATGTCCTTGCAATCTCCCCGATATAAGTATGGCCGGTGACACACCGATAAGAGGGACTCTACTTGACACAGCTTGATAGACTTCCTAGGACTCAACTTAGAACCTAGTGCTCTGATACAAAGTTTGTCACAACCCAAAATCATGTGACCAGCTCTAGGCATACTACTCTACCCGAGCGAACCAAACCATATAATGCATCTAACCATGTGCATGAAAATCAATTTAACTGTAGAAGCACTTTGAAAATCATATAAATTTTCATGTTAAATGATAAAATATTTTTTCAATTCAAACTCACACACGATGCCTTTCATGATAATAATGGGATCAAATACGACAAATATCTTTTTAATATATGTTGTGTACCATCCCGTTATTACAACTCATCACAACTATCTATGGAGCCTCTATACCAAGAATAGAACTCAATATTTAGGCGATGCCCGACTAACAGAAAATAATAAAAAAAGATAACATGATAGCTACCACAAAATAGAAGTGGTGCCTTACCATATACTTTGGGAAGAGAGTCATCCTAGCCATGTCTGCATGCTATGTATCATACCCCTCATCCAGAAACATGAAAACTAAGCGGAGCCCTGAATAGGGGCACCTGAGGGCTAAGTAAACCACCATGGTACTCAATAAATGTCATAGACTCCCCCTGACTCAAGTTTCTGGGATAAGATTATACAAAACTATGCAACCAATATTTGATATAAAGTGATAAGCAATTATATGAATCAAGTTCTTTATCATTTCAAATGAAAACACAAGTGAAGTATAAACCATGATATAACTTCTCAGAACATTTATATAAATCCAAGAGAAAGAATAAAAATCATACAAAACCATTTCAATTTCATTAAGTCATTGAAATCACTTTCGGCTCCTTAAGCCTAAACATAAGAAAGTCTTCTTTATCTTTCACTGGGAGTCTATACCGACAACGACATAATAAACTACTAGGTAATCGACCTAGCAACAAGTATTTGACTCTACTTATCTGGGCGGCATCCCATAGTATCGTACGGGTCGACTTAACCTCGTTACTTTAAGTAATGATCATTTGCCCTCTCAATGGGGGACTTTATTCCACAAACCTCGGCTTAATCTTGGAATGTGTCCCTACACCGACACGTGTAGTTCCACGGTAACGAACTCAATATTCGAACTAATCACGATGGTTTTCACTAGTAACTCCCAAATTATTTGAATTCAAAAATAGATTCATAGCCTAATAGCCTCAAAGGAACTATTTTTATCAAATCATGATTTTCATAGTTAATCCAAATCATTTGAACAAAATCAAATTAATAACCTTTTTCATGTTAATGCCCTTAGAAATTTAACATCAATCTTTAAAAGATACAACAAGTGCTACTCCATTGTTCAAATTTCAAAACACATACTTTTTCCTGAAAACGTATCTTTAGCACTCAAATATTTTATACTCTTTTCAACACATAAGTTCAAATAAAAATTATAAAGTTTTCCTCATGTGTCATCTTGCAAACAAGTTGTGAAATAAGATGTTTATATAAAATCACATGACACTTCAAAATCAACAAACTTAGAAACACATGGTGACATACTTCTCTCTTGTCCCCACAAGTACGGATGCACATTTATAAGTAATGACACGTATTAACTCAAAACATGCTTTTAGAGAGAATCCCTAAAGAAGAGTAAGTCATAATCAACTTACCTCAACCTTCAAGCTCCAAAAATACTACACTGCTCCAATTGATTAAAAATTCCTTCAATATCTACCATTAGATATCCCAACTACATCAAAACAAACACGAAAATATTCATAAATATCTATTTAGGCTTCATAATTCGCAACAAACCTTAAACCATTCCAAATTATCCAATACGTCTACCAATTAGCCTATTCAATTTCATTCTAATCATTAGATACTCATTTGAAGTCATTAATGATACTATATTATTTATTCGACATCACCAAGTCACTATTAATTATCTTCTCCAATAAAACTCTAAGTTCAAGAACATCCAAATCATGAACTAGTGTTACTTCTTAGCCAAATGGTGATTCCCCCTTCAATTCGTCCATCAATTAGGTTATCAAGTCTATTGTCATCATTACAAACTCAAAACAATTTTATTTATATCATTCCAACATTATTCACCTTCTTCTTCATTCAAAATAATATCTTCAAGACCCACTCTTAGGGTTTAAATGATACTCAATTGTAACATCAAATAAACTTCATAAACATGATGCCCATACTTCAATACATCATATATGTGAAGCTCAAGTGAAGGGATTACCTATTAGTGGAAGAATCTCACTTTTCTTCTTTTTGGTGTTCTTGAAGATTCAGTACATTTCTTATGGATTTTGATCCATGAATGAGGTTAAAACTAACATTAAATGGTGTTATGTAGCCACAAATGCATCATAAATACTTACCTTGAAGTGTGTTGATGAGGGATGTGCTCCTTCTTCTCTCTATATTCAAGACCTAACTCAAATATTTCATCTCTTTCTCTCTCTCCGAAATAGCCACTTTTATAATTTTGATGCCATGTGTAGCTAAGCACACTCCAATGTAGCTACACTCACTTCCTCTTCAACTTCCCTTCCTTTTACAAGCTTGCTGGAATCAGCTATGCCCAAGGCAGCATAGCTACGCACAGCTCGTGTAGCTACGTGGCTGCTGTACTACCTTTCAGTAAAAAGATTATAACTTCTTGTAGAAATATCCAAATGACATACGGTTTGAAGCATTGGAAATCAGACTCATAGATATTTAATTTGATAGGTTGTACACCACATAAATCTTCATATATTGGGAGTTGTACTTGTTTTAATTTAGGTCTTGTGCAAACTCATTTGAAACTTTAGCCCATCATATAGTTTCCAACTTGACTTATTCATTTGGCTCTTCTTAGACCATAAACCATTATTAATATACCTTGTACACATATTACCATGATAATTTAATATCCTTTATATTATTAGTCCTTGTTCACACTCGAACTAATATAATTAGCACACGTTAATCTTCTTAATAGCCTTAAAAATCTTTGAAATTTTTTTGGGGTGTTACAGGCCCATACTATTGGGTAGGGTTCCACTTTAGAGTTCTCATCAGATGATTCTAGCACTAGCAACTACACCACCGCACATGCAGCTCGAGGTGGGGCCTAGTCAGCTTGAGGCCGCCCTAGAAGGGGAGGTCGATCAGGTGGCGATCAGGCCCGTTGCTACGCTTTCCCAGCAGGCCAGAGGTAGTTTCCTCCGATGCCGTGATCACAGGTATTGCTTCAGTATGTCAAAGATATGCTTCGATATTAATTGATCTAGGTTCCATTTATTCATACATGTCATCATACTTTGCTCGTTATTTGGATATGCCCTGTAATTCTTTAGTTATGCCTGTTCATGTATCTATACCGGTGGGCGATTCTATATTTGTGGACCATATGTATCGATCGTGCGTGGTTACTGATGGAGAATTAGAGACGAGAGCTGATCTTTTACTGCTTAGCATGGTTTGTTTTAGTGTGATATTGGGCATTGATTGGTTGTCACCATGTCACACTATCCTAGATAGACACGCTAAGACCGTGACGTTGGTGATGCCGAGTTTGCCTAGGGTTGAGTGGAGGGGTTCTCTGGACTATGTTCCCAGTAGAGGGATTTCATATTTGAAGGCCCGCCGGATGGTTGGGAAGGGATGTCTCGCATATTTGGCCTTTGTGAGGGATATTGGTGATACTCCTACCATTTAGTCTAATTTGGTAGTGAGAGATTTTTTTGATGTGTTTCCTATAGACCTGCCGAGCATGCCACTCGACAGGGACATTGATTTTGGTATTGACTTGGTGCCGAGCACTCAGCCCATCTTTATTCCAGCGTATCGTATGGCACCAACAAAGTTAAAGGAATTCAAAAAACAACTTCAAGAGCTACTTGACAAGGGATTTTTCAGGCCTAGTGTGCCGCCTTGGGGTGCACTGGTTCTATTTGTGAAGAAGAAGGTTGGTACTATGCGGATGTGCATTGATTATAGACAGTTGAATAAAGTTACAATTAAGAAAAAGTATCTTTTACCACGCATTGATGACTTATTTTACTAGCTACAGGGTTCTAAAGTGTTGTCTAAGATTGATTTGAGGTTTGGGTATCACCGGTTGAATATTCTGGATTCTGATATTCTGAAGACGTCATTCAAGACCCTTTATGGACACTATGAGTTTCTTGTGATGTTATTTGGGCTGACCAATGCCCCAACAACATTTATGCATATGATGAATAGTGTATTTTCAGGCATACCTTGATTCTTTTATGATAGAATTCATTGATGATATACTAGTGTACATCACGCAGCTAGGAGGATCATGAGCAGCATCTGAAGATTGTATTACAAACCTTGAGGGAGAAGAAGCTTTATGCTAAATTCTCCAAGTATGAGTTTTGCCTTGCTTTTATGGCGTTCTTGGGGCACGTGGTATCCAGTGAGGGAATCAAGGTAGATCTGAAGAAGAGTGAAGTAGTTCAGAGTTGACCTAGACCGTCTTCATCTACTGAGATTCAAAGTTTTCTTGGTTTGGTCGGATATTATCGTCGTTTTGTGGAGGGTTTCTCATCCATTTCTACACCTTTGACCAGATTCACCCAGAAGGGTGCTCTATTCAGGTGGTCTGATGAGCGTGAGGAGAGCTTTAAGAAGCTCAAGACTGCCTTGACCATAACTCCAGTTCTAGTTTTGCCTTCAGCATCGGGTTCAAATACGATTTATTGTGATGCCTCTCGAATTGGTATTGGGTGTGTCTTGACGCAGGAGGCTAGGGTGATTGCTTGTGCTTCGTGCCAGTTGAAGCCCCATGAGAAGAACTACTATGTTCATGATCTAGAGTTGGCAGTCGTTGTTCATGCATTAAAGATCTGGAGGCATTATCTCTACGGTGTGTCTTGTGAGGTATTTACAGATCATCGGAGCCTACAACATGTGTTTAAGAAGAAGGATCTAAATTTGAGGCAACATAGATGGTTGCAGCTGTTAAAAGACTATGATATCACCATTTTGTATCATCCCGGGAAGGCCAATGTGGTGGCTGATGCCTTGAGTAGAAAGACAAAGAGTATGGGTTGCCTTGCATATATTCTAGTTGGTGAGAGACCGCTAGCATTGGATATTCAGGCTTTGGCCAATCAGTTTATAATGTTAGATTTTTTAGAGCCTGTTCGGGTTCTCGCTTGCGTGATTCTCGGTCTTCTTTGTATGAGTGTATCAGAGAGTGTTAGTATGACAACCCCCATTTGATTGTCCTTAAGGACATGGTGCAGCATGGTGATGCCAAGGAGATTTCTGTTGGAGATGAAGGTGTGTTGCGGATTCAGGGTCGGATTTGTGTGCCCAATATGGATGGGTTACGTGAGTTTATTCTTGAGGAGGCCCGCAGTTCGTGGTATTCCATTCATAGGGGTGCCGCGAAGATGTATCGGGACTTAAGGCAGCATTATTGGTGGAGGAGAATGAAGAATGATATAGTAGAGTATGTGGCTCGGTGCTTAAACTATCAGCAGCTGAAGTAGGAGCATCCGAGGCCGGGTGAGTTACTTTCAAGACTTGAAATACCTGAGTGCAAATGGGAGCGTGTTACCATGGATTACATTGTCGGGCTCCCACGGACTTTGAAGAAATTTGATGCAGTTTGGGTGATGGTGGACCGGTTGACTAAGTCCGCATATTTCATCCTGGTTGTGACTGCCTATTCATTAGAACAGCCGGGTCAGATCTATATTCGCGAGATTGTTCGACTTCACAGTGTGTCGGTGTCCATTATTTCTGATCGGGGCACACAATTCATGTCACAATTTTTTCTCAGGGTTTCGCCCATGAAAAGTGTGATGAGGTTCGGGAAGAAGGTCAAGTTGAAACCATGGTATATTGGGCCTTTTGAGGTGCTTCGGAGGATTGGAGAGGTGGCTTACAAGCTTCCATTGCCACCTAGTTTATCTGGTGTTCATCTAGTGTTTCACGTTTCTATGCTTCGAAAGTATAATGGTGAACCATACCATGTGTTGGACTTCATCACGGTACAACTAGATCGAGATTTGACTTATGATGTAGAGCCGTTGGCCATTTTTGATCGGCAGGTTCAAAAGTTGAGGTCAAAGAAATATTGCATCGGTAAAAGTTCGCTAGAAAGGTCAGTCGGCTGAGGAGGCTACTTGGGAGGATGAGCGGGAGAGGCGAAGCAGCTATCCACACCTATTTGATATTGCAGGTATGATTCTAGACCCATTCGAGGACGATCATTTATTTAAGAGGGGGAGAATGTGACGACCTGGCCGGTCGTCTTGTGTATTCTAACCCTGTTACCCTATTTATTGCTTATTTTATCTTCACTTGTGGTTATGTTACTTGTCGAGGTTGTTGGTTTGGTTCCGGGATGTTTCAGAATGAATTGGGACACTTAGTCCCAAGGTTGGAAGCTTAAGTTGAAAGAGTTGACTGGATGTTGACTTTTGTTTAAACGACTACAAAATGGAGTTTTGAGGGTTCCTAATCTTCGTATGATAATTTTGGACTTGGACGTATGTCCTGATTTGGATGTGGAGGTCCATAGGTCGTTTTGGCTTGAATTGGCGAAAAGTTAAAAAATTGAAGGTTTGGAAGGTTAAGAAGTTTGACCAAGAGTTGACTTTGTTGATACCGGAATCGGATTTCGGTTTCGGAAGTTGGAATAGGTTTGTTATGTCATTTATGAAATGTGTGTGAAATTTGAGATCAAGGGAAGCTGGTTTGATATGTTTTGGCATTAATTTTAGAAGTTAGAAGTTCAATAGTTCATTAGGCTTAATTTGGGTACGATTCGTGATTTCGATGTTGGTTGATATGATTTGAGGCTTCGAATAAGTTCGTATCGTGTTTTAGGACTTATTTGTATGTTTGGATGGGGTCCCGGGGGCCTCAGGTGTGTTTCGGATTAAGTTCGGACTCATTTTGGACTTTATTGGATTGCTGATCTCTAGTCTTCTAGTTTGCTCTTTCACGAATGTGAGAAGAGGGACGCGACCATGTAGAGTCTTTTCTGGCAGCTGGGCATTTGTTCTATGCATTCGCGAGGTTTTGGTGGCGATCGCGCAGTTCTAAGATTTTGTGATATGCGAACACGGGTGTATAGACGTGTTCGCAAAGAAGGTAGGAGAGGTTTGGGATTTTTAGACGCGTTGTTCTTCGCGGTCGCGTGAGGCTGTCCGCGATCGCGTAGGTTTGAAGGATTTCTCACCGTGTTCGCGACCTTGAGGTGCATTTGTGTAGAAGGGTTCTTGGTCACCAAAGATTTAGTTCTTCGCGATCGCATGGAATTTTCTACGATCGCGATGTGTAATAACTGGGCAACAACTTTAAAATTCCAAATCGAGGGTTAGGGTATTATTTACACATTTTGAGTTGGAGAGCTCGGTTTTGGGCGATTTTGGAGGGGATTTTCACATCATGGATGGGGATAAGTGTTTTTGACTCGGACTCATCATTATTCCATGCTTCCATCTTTGTTTTAGCATTCAGTTAGTGAATTAAATTGAAGAAATGGGGGATTTTGTGGAAACTTTGGAAAAATAAAAAAAAGAGAAGTTTGAAGGTCGATTTGAGGTCGGAATTGGATGATTTTGGTATGGTTGGACTCGTATGTGAATGGGTGTTTGGATTTTTTGAATTTTGTCGGGTTTCGAGACATGGGCCCGGGGTTGACTTTTTGATTTTGGTTAAAGATCTTACATTTATCTTTTGAAATCAATTGCTATAACTTTTATTGATAGTATTACGTTATTTTGACTAGATTCAGGCCTTCCGGAGGTTGATACGCTCGGGAAGGGCTTGTTAAGGGAGTAATTTGGCTTGGTTGTGGTAAGTATCTTATTTAAACTTGGTTGAGGCATTAGTTGCTTGGATGATTTGTGATAGCTACATGCTATGGGCGGCGCACATGTGCAAAGTTGAGCCTATATGCGTGCACCGGGGTACTAATTCGATGTTTGGGTAGTGTTTAGGCTATGACTTGCCTTGAAATGACTGATAAGCTTCAAGGTTAAATGTTTCTCCTACTTGTACACATCTGTGAGTTATTTGTACCATTTTGAGATTTCGTTGAGGTTATTCTTCCGGTTGAACCTGATAACCTGCTAGATATACCAGTATAGGTGTATGAAATTGGTAATTATTGAATATGTATATGTATTCTCGTATATTTTCTTTCTCTGTGTTATAAGCTGGACTGGTAGCCTGTGCCATGTCCGGCAGATTGTGAATGTTGGCACGTGAGTTGTCCGTGCGGTTGATATTATTAGCAAGTGAGTTGTCCGTGTAGCACGAGAGTTATCCGTGCGGATCCAGATTTTGATATTATTAGCATGTGAGTTGTCCGTGCAGCACGTGAGCTGTCCGTGCGGGTTATATTATTAGCACATGAGTTGTCCGTGCAGTGTGTGGATGCGGATCCATCCCCCTAGGTTCACCCTCTCGTTTTTCTCTCTTGATAGTATACATGCGGTTATTGAGGAACTCTGACCAGTGAGTTGGTACGGATATGGAAAAGTTGAGAAAAGTCTTTCTAATGTTATTTTGGAATAACATTTCATCTCTACTTGCAATTTTCATGGTTTGTTATCTGATTATCTGCATATCATCTTATATGATGTATCCGTGACTGAGTAGAAATTATGAGTAATTGTACACACATGCATAGATAGTCCTCTCGGTATCTTACACATGTTTACATTACTGTTATGTACTTGTTGAATTATATGAAATTATACAGGACATAGCATGTATCATTTATAATTCTTGTTTCTTTTACCTCGCCGTGCTTATTTACTATACTTATTGAGTACATTAGGTCGGTTGTACTCATACTATGCTCTGCACTTAATTGTGCAGATCTAGGTGTGGACACCAATTCTCAGTCTTGCTTGTTGGACTATCTACGAGAGGCGAGGTAGAGCAGCATCCTTGGTCGCACTTTTGACTTGTCTTTTCCTTTCATACTGTTTTTACAGTTCATAGTGTTATTATTGTTCAATTTCTGACTTGTATTTCGTTATAGAGCTCATGACTCTGTATTTACCATATTCTAGGGGATTTACTTTGTATTAGCAGTATTTGTTGCATTGAGATTTCAGATTTATGCTATTTCTATGAATTCTGTTTTCCTTTATTATCATGTTTCGGCTTGCCTGGCCGGTGTGTTAGGCGCCATCACGATGGTTAGGGTTTTGGGTCGTGACATCAGGATAAATCAAAATTGCACGATAGAGAATGAAAGTAAGCAAAGTTTTCTTAATGTCCCATATCTTCTCGAAGATAAGTATAGACGTCTCTAATTCGACCCATACGACACTACTAGACATGCTCATGACTCGTGAGAGCAGTGTAATCTAGGCTCTGATACAAAGCTGTCACTACCGAAAACCCACCAATGATCGTGATAGTACCTAACGTGCCAGCTAGGCGAACCAATAATCTCGAATCACTAATTAAAACCTATAACATAGATATAATAATCCTAAACAGTTATAGCAATATCATAGTAAGGCTAAGTCTGATAACCAAGTACAAAACAACACAACATCCCTCAATCTGATTTCATTGAGTACATGAGCTTCTAAGAGTAGCAATATACAAGGTTAGAAATAAGTACAGTACGGTCTGAATCAAATAACAATAAATAGATGTGAAGAAGTTGAGTTTAAGGGCCCGCAGTCGAAAAAGAAGCACTACCTTGAGTCTCCAAGATCAATAAGTAAGCACCCCGACGCGCTCCACTAGTACCAATGCTTGATATGCATAATAATATGCAAAAGTGTAGTATAAGTACAACCGACCCGATGTATTCAGTAAGTATCAAGTCTAACCTCGAACAAGTAAGTGATGATGCGTTTCCCAACTTGATACTTACTTCTATAATTAAACAATCAACAAGTATAATAAAAAGAAGTAATAGTTCCGAAATAGTGAATATCCCTAATATAAATCACAGTCAAACAAAGGTATATAATGATCTAAATCCTTTCACCGAGTCCACATAAAACAATGATGTGCATGAAATAGTTGGTAGGGAAATGCTCATACATGAATGCCTGATGTATAATCCATACTCACTTAACACACCCTATGTGCCTGGCACAAGTGTCCCTTACAATTACACACACTCAGCACTGTACGGGTGTCTGGTATAAATGCCCCTTACTAAGTACAAATTCATGTGAGCGACACTTAAAAGGCCCAAGGTAATATGGGTGATCACCTGAATCCAGAAGGACGGATCCATATTATAATGGTTCTATTATCAGTATCCTCAATCTGCTCATATGTCTCAACGTGTCAAAGTATCTCATAGTATTATAATCACATCAATCTGCATAGGAAATAACATCATGTCCTAACTCAACTCATATACTGTATCCATATGCAGAGATGTATGCATATGGGTGTGATAAAATTGTAACACCTCAGACTTTAGATAGAGTCCCACATCGGCAAAACACAAGAGCGATGCTGGGTATATAAGTTAACAAGCCTTAGACCCTAGTGACGCATTTTAAACCCGTGAGGGCCTAGGCCTAGAGCGGACAATGTCACTATCGAGCTGGACTGTTACAGATGGTATCGGAGCCACTCTTGTGTCAGCCTTGCAGATGGTGGGTCAGAGTTCAACTAAATTTAGGAAAATCCCGGTTAGGCGAGGCAAACCTCGGTGCTGAGTCTAGGCGAATCCCATGCGGTGGGGCAAACCTCAGCGAGGATGCTGAGTCCATAAGAGGGGGTGTATGTAACACCCCAGACTTTAGATAGAGTCCCACATTGGAAAAACACAAGAGTGATGCTGGGTATATAAGTTAACAAGCCTTAGACCGTAATGACACATTTTAAACTCGTGAGGGCCTAGGCCCAGAGCGGACAATATCACTAGCGGGGTGGGCTGTTACAATAATATATGTATGGTGCACAAAGACATAAAAATTAATATGCAGATGTACGTATATGAAAATGATGTATGACTACGACTAAGGCAAACTAACCCAATATATCAAGAATGTGTCATCATGTCCAAATAAGGAACCATAAGCCTAGACATAGTCTCTAACAATATTATAAAGCCCGCGTATTCATACAATCAAGTAAGGCATGTGTCATGATGGGTACATAATCAAACAAGGCATATAAAAGCCTGAAACTAGCCCAAACATGATATAGTCCTTCGTCCTTGTATATACGATCATTACCTTGTATATACACCACTCCCAACTCAAGCAACACATAGCAATACAATTTATTTTAGGTGAATTCCCTCTTAACAAGGATAGCCAAGATACTTACTTCTTCCCAGGACCACTACAACATTTCATAATCGCCTTTTCTTTAGAAATATCCTCCGACCGGCTCAAATCTAGCCAAATAATACTTAATAAGGCCAAAAAAATTCATAGAAATAAACTTCAAATGAAAAGGCTTCAATCTTTGATCAATCATCAAAAAGTCAACTCGGGCCCACATGGTCAGAATTCCAGTCTAAGACAAGATCTTGTTGACTCGTAACCCCGCGAGTCCAAATATGTATTTAGTTTTCAAATCCAAGTCCAAATTTATATCTAAAATATCAAATTATAATCTCTTAAGTTGTAGACAAAATCCCAAATTTCACTTTAAAATTCTATATTTTAGGTGTAGAAATTCCTAAGGAATCAAGATATGTGCTCAAATCAAAGTGAGAATTACTTACCCTCAATATTATAGTGAAATATCTCTTGAAACTCTCCTCTTGTCGTTCTCCAAAACTCAAAAATGGTGAAAATGAGATAATTCCCTAAATTTTGGACAAAATATGCCCTTGCCAGCTATACACTTCGAGATCGCGGTCATCTCCCACGCGATCGGGATGCACAAAACTCCACCACCTGACCTCCCTCATATGTGATTGCGGATATGCCCACATGATCGCGAAGCTCTACTTTGCTCACCTACCGATTGCGGATGCAACCACGCGATCATGAAGCACTAGCCCCTGGTGTTCAGACTCGTCTACACAATCACGTCCTTCCTCTTGTGAATGTGTAGCACACCCACAAGGATAACACATTACAATCATGGACCTCCTCCACACAATCACGAATAATAAACCTTCAGTTGGGACCATTTTTCTATGCGACCATGGCACCAACAACGTGCGAAGAACACCCATGACACCAGAAATCAACAATATTCAAACATGCCCTAGGTGGTCCGAAATTCACTTGAGCCTCCCAGGACCACGTCAAAATATTCAATCAAGTTCATAAATACTAATCGGATCTATAGAAGGTCTTAAGATATAAATAGAATAATCACATCTAAGAATCAAGGGCAAAACTACATATTGAACTCTCTTAAGTTCATAAGTTTCTTTCTAATCTTCCAACCAAGCTTCCTATTCATCCCTAATTACTTCAGATCTCAACCAAAATTTGCATACAAGTTCAATTCAGCTACACGAACCTATACACATTTTCGGAACAACAATTAATGTCCGATACATTAAATTCAACTATTGGTCAAACTTATGAACTCCAAAATCCATCAAATGCATCGACAAACGGTGTTAAATCCTCCTAGGAGTCTCCAAAATAAAATCCAAACATATGCCCAAGTCTAAAATTATCATACGAACTTATAGAAATTTTTAAATCATGATTCTAAGATCGTTTACCAAAAAGTTAAACCTGGGTCTGCTCTTACAACTTAAGACTTTCAAAATGAAACTAAATGCTCCAACTCACTTCCGAATTCCATAAAAACAAATCCACCCATTCTTGCAAGTCATACATAATCAAACCAATGAATAAGAAGCATTAATAGGGAAATAGGATAGTAATAGTCAAAATCACCGGTCGGATCAATACAATGCCTGAAATATGGTTTCAGATGTTGCCAAATCCGTTGGTATACTAGCATCCTGTGGAGATTCATCATCAAAAGTTGCAGTCAAATTTTGAGAATTGCATTGTCCCAAATATTCATGAAATGTTGTAAAATGAGAAACATTAAAGTCTGCAAACAAATTAACCCTGGAAGAGACATAAAGTAAATAGAGTTTTATCAAAAGTTACATGTCTTGAGAAGAAAACTTTCTTGTTTGAGGATGATAGCATCTATAACCTTAGTGAAGTTGACTATAGCCAATGAACACACTGCAAAAGTTTTTGGTTACAATTTATTTTTATTTTATCCTTTGTGAAATAAGGAAAATATCTATTCACAAATTAAAACACTTTCAATGTATTATATTCAGGTTCTTGGCCATGTAGCATAGAGAATGGAGATTCCATATATAGAGTAGAAGTACACATCCAATTGATTAAGAAAACAACAGCCATAAAGGCTTCAATCCATAGGAACAATGGTAAATTCGCTTGGAAGAGTAAAGTTAAACTAGTCTCAACAATGTTCCTATGTTTCCTTTCTCCAACTTCATTTTATTCTAGTGTGTGAGAACAAAACATTTGCTGTTTGACACAATTTAGAGCCGAGTAACTTATGAATTCTAAGCTATTAAACTCTCAACATCCATTACTTTGAAGACTTTAATTCTTTTCGATTTTCTACTAATTTATGAAAATCCATAAACTTAGAGAAAAATTTAGATTTCTTCTTTACGGGATAAATCTAAGCAATCTATTAAAATCGTTAACAAAATTTACATTGTATTTTATTCCTTGAGATGATGCTACATGAACTAGTCGTCATAAATCACTATATATTTTTGCTAAGGGCTCAAGTTCTCTTTTATTTCATAAGTTGAAAGGCAACTTACAATTCTTCCCAACTTGTCAACTAGCACAGACAAAAATATATTTATTCCAACTTTTGACATCTATCATCTTATTGCTATTTAAGAAATGAAGAATGCTTGAATGTGGGAGTCCTAATCTTTGATGCCAAATAGTGTCTGGATTCTTCTTTGTGTTTTTTTTTTTTGTTGTCAATTCTTCATGCAAGTTTCCTCCAAGGCATATTGATCATTTCTTTTATTCCTCTTTGGTAGGATTGTTCTCATTCTCTTGTCCTTAATAATAAAATCCTTGTCAGTAAATTCTAGGCAACAAGCATTATCCGTCATACATTTACTTATAGAAATAAGATTATTTTTGTGTTTAGGTACAACAAAAATATTTTTCAGATGTAGATTTTTCCAACATTTCTCTGTGCGTAATATGTAGCCTATAACAATTGCCTACCATTACAGAGTTCGCTCCTTTAAATGGAGAGGAATTCTTAAGAGTACCTATAGATTTTACCATATGGTATGTAGCACCAGAGTCTATATAAAACATACTATCACCTTGATCACCTATTGACAGTGTTGTTAGTGCCTGAGGTACTTCTTGTTACCATATGGTTGGTAGCATAAAGTCCATATAAACTGACTATCACCATGATTACCTATTGACATTGTTGTTAGTTCATGACGTATTTCTTGATGTGATTGATAAGAATAGTCCCACCTATAGAAATAACTAAGTGTTGTATGGTTATTCTTCCACATTTTTGGCATGGATTCGACATGGTTTTCTCCTTTTTGTGATTTGGTCAATTATGTGGTGTAACAAATTTTCTTTGATTGTAGGATCTATCTCCTCTTTCTCTTTGTTTTCCTCTTCATATGAAATTATTAACATTGCCTCTTCATTGTGATTTCTGAGCCATGAAAGCCATGTTTGAGTGAAGAGAATTTTGTCCCTCTTGTTCATCTCTATCTTCTCTCATCTCGAATCCCCTAAGAGAATTAACAAACTAACTGAATGTAGGGTGTTTACCCTCAAAATCAAATAATAATTAAATTTATATGCGGTTTTAAGGATACGTGATCTAACTTGATACAAAAATGTGAAATCAGATTAAAATTGAAATTAATGATAAAAGATAAATGCAAACCACACAAGCAGTCTTGGCCTTGAAGGTTGATCGCCCTCAGGCCAAGAAATGTTGCAATCGGTGCCAGAATAGAGTTGTGAGATAATAATAACTAAAAAAGAACAGTATATAGCTTTAGAATTCCTGTAACAATGTGTTTTTGAAATAATCAAACCCCCTTTTATATAATAGAGGAATCCTACTTTAGGTACTATTCTGTATAAGGTAAACAATCTCATGATTTGCTAATTAAGCGGTTCCATTGATACGTGCCGAGATTGCCGCCGTGATGCATGACCGGTTACGGATATTTTGGCCTTCAGTTAATTTAGTTCGATGATGTTCTCTCGAGCTTATTCGGGTTCAGGGTCAATTTCGGGATCATGGGCTCAATGTTCTTAAGGATGGACATTCTGACCTCGTGTTCTGGTTCGATAAGACTCGCGGTCGATCTTCAACCCTTCGCGTTCCGAGCCTGATCTATCGTGCAATAGTCGAGCGCGATTTCGACCGTATACGGATATACTCCTCGTTTTTTCGGAGAGTAAGTGACGAGAAACCATATGAGCCTCAGATTCTCACTACATGAGCTTTCAGTTCTCACTCTGATAAATGATGACAAATTCATGACGTAAGCGATAAGAATGGTAGAAATGTCTCATGGGTGCAGTATTCAAGGCATTAAATGTGTGTCAGTTAACGGTCTACTGCTTCAGGATGCGAATCGCCGTTTTGAGAAAACTATAAATACCCTTTCATCCATTCATTAGAACCTTTACATTCAAATATTCGCACTTGTGTTCTAAGAAAACTTCATCACTATCATCTTTAAATCTCTTCTCTTCTGGTTTTCTGAAAGCCTTCATAAGTTATCTGCTAACTACACCTTATTCTTATCAGCACCTTCTTTCCTACTCTATTTGGAAGTAATGGCAAAGACTTCAAAATCCGTTCCTCAAAAAGAAACTCCCTCTTCCTCGAAATCGACTGAGAATGTTTGCCTGTTGTTACCGAGGAACCGATATCGAAACCCCTTCTAAAGATGTTCGTTCCTATGGGGTGTCCAACCGGAGCTAATTTCAAGGTTGAGAAAACTTTCTTGGTACCGGGCTGGTGTTAACCGATCTCGAAATACATTTGTTCGGTCACCGACAGTGTTCTTGATAAGGTCAAGGAGGACTGCAACTGGGTCAGTAAGCACGTTGTGGTTTCTGCGCCCGAGGAAGAAATCACCACCCACGTGGAGGGTTTTCTAAGTATTTACACTTATCCCTTCACGTTGGGCCCTTTGGATCCGGTCATCATCGCCTTTTGTAAAAGGTACGAGGTGACCCTAGGCCAAATTCATTCCTCCTTCTGGAGGATAGTCATCCTCCTCCACTTTTTTGTAAACAAGATCTAGGGGTACCCCTTCACCATCGATCACATCATGCGTCTGTACAGTCCCCAACCGTACCGAAGGGGGCTAATAAAATTTGCCCGTCGCGCCAGTAAGGCCACGTTCTCGAGCATCAACGAGGATTAGGACCGAGGCTGGTTGGGCCGATTTGTTCGAGTGAAGACCTCGGACTTAATCCCGGTCGAGGACATGCCATTTCTTGAGAAACGAAACATGAAGCGTAAGTATAACCTTGCCTTTTGGAATTTGTTTATCATTTCTCTTTTTCCCTCCTTCTTATCGATTATTTGTGATGCAGTTGTCGCTCGGATGCCGGATGCAGTTCCTCAACTCAAAGAGTGGGTCGAGGGGATCGTGTCACAAAAACCCTATTCTGAGCGCGCGTGGCGTGAGATTTCGAAGGGTAGATGGGAGGCCCGGTCTCATGGTGATATGTTTTCTTTAAGTTATATTCGACCTTATTTTCACGCTGTCGATTTCTAACTTGTTTTACTTCCCTTTTGTAGGTTTATCAAAAGATGTTGAAATGACGTCTCCACCCGCTAATGATGATATTTACATCGAACCCCCTGCTTCGAAGCAAGAAAAGAGAAGAAAAGGAAAAAGGCTCCTAATTCTCCAAGCCCTAAGAAGAAGAGGCCAAAGAAAAGATTGGCGCGTAAGCCCAAGGGAAGTGCCAGCGGTCAAGCATTTTCCCTGGACTTGCTCCATCGATTGAGGGATGAGTCCTAGGGGGAAGAAGAAAACTTTGATCTAGTGGCCAGTGTGCCGTCACAGCTCGAATGGCAAGGAGCCCTGGAACCAGGGGTAGTCGAAGTCGATTTTCATAATGTTGGGGAAGCCGAGGTGGAGGCAGGAGCTAAGGCTTCCCGTAATGCGAGGAAAGCACCGCAAGAAGCAGTTGGTTCGATTGAGATTGTTGATTCGCCCTCGTTCACAGAGTCGATGTTTAGCGAGGCCCAAGTAGCAAAAGAATGCCCCATCAAGGGAGCCTATAGATCAAAAGACCCTTTTCGTGATTTTTTCGATAGTGTGGATTCGACGGCCACAGAGGGTGCTACTGGATTTGGTGATTTAGAGATACCGAGGAAGAGCTCACCCTCTGAAACAAGCGGGCCTTCCTTGAGCCCGAAATTGGTCGATCAATACCCTGCCCCGAGTGCATATCCTGATCGGAAACGCACCGTTGTCGTTTCCCTTCCTGAGGATGCTGGGGTTCTTTCCGCCCCCGTAGGGGTGGCTAGCTATCTTCAGTGCTTACTAAGAAGAAGGATTCTTACAAGCTTCGTAGTGAAAAATCCCGAGCTGAGCTAGACGTGGCTCGAAAAGAGCATGCCGACCTGGTCGAGCAGGTAAGAAGAATTTTTGAAGTTAGTGATGATGAGTCAAACACAGTTGCTAACGATTCGAACCCGCAGGTTCAAAAGAAACTTGACCAGATTGAGCAG
>MCJB01005914.1:38966-50884 GCA_002018475.1 Nicotiana obtusifolia | reverse complement strand
AGGGGAGGTGGATACGGTCAAAGCCGAGGCTGAATAATGGAAGAAGAATATGGATCGCCTAGCCTCGGAGAAGGAGACAACCCGGGCTCAGTTGATTTCTGCTGAGATTTAGCTTTGGGCTGAAAAGGAGAAAAACTTGGTGCAGGCCAAAAAGATCGAGGGGCTTCAGTCTCAGTTGAACTCGGTTGTTTCCGATCAATAAAAATTGGCTAAGGAGCTTGAAGCGGCCAAGTCAGAGGTTGTCGTGGTCATGGCGAGCCCGATGATAAGGTGGCACAGCAAAAGGTCGATGCTGAGGCGATTCAGGAGCAAACGAGACACATAGTGAAGCATGTAAAGTGGCAATCCCGAAGAGAGGCCCTTGAGGGAGTCCACGCTCAGAATTCTGATTTATTGGCTGAAATTGAAACAGCTAAGATATACGAAGCCAAGGCCAGGAAGCTGGCTTATCCCGACGAAGATTCCGAGGGGTCTGAGGAGACAGGTGAGTCTGATGGTGGCGAAGACCCCGTAGGCGATGATGTGTCCCCCAATGAATATTATCCATTTACGATCGTTTTAGGCGTTTTTGCCTTTTGTTTTTGTACCGTCTTTTTGTTGAGGCCGTTCGGCCTTTGTAAAAAATATATGTATTGGGGCTATTTAGCTTTTGTAAAGAAATTTTGATATATATAAGGCTTTTCCCTGTCACAGCTTTTGAATTTCTCCTTTTATTCGTATTCACAAAGGTCAAAATGCCTTAGCATGAAATAGTTAGGTTATGCTCTAAGGTTCGAAAAAACCTTGCCTTTAACATTACTTTGTGTTTATACATCGTAGGGATTCGGTGTTACCGAAAACTTTTCCCCAAAACAATTATGCTTTTTAGGGTATGAATTGCCGAGAGTGTGTTTCTGCAAGACTTTGTAATCTCGGGTTTTGTTAGCCCGGAAATGGCCTTGGTTAGTTCGGCAATGCAAAATAAGCTTCGTACCCTCGAGTGTCGTTAACCTGGAATGGCCTTAGCCTTTTAATTCGAGCGTTGCCAAATAAGCTCTGTGCCCTCGAGTTTTTATAACTCGCAACGGCCTTAGCCTTTAGTTCGGCATTGCCAAATAAGCTTTGTGCCCTCAGGTTTCATTAACCCGGAATGGCCTTAGCCTATAAAGTTCGAGCATTGCCAAATAATCTTCGTGCCGCGAGTGCTATTAACTTGGAACGGCCTTAGCCTTTAGTTCGGGCATTGTTGAATAAGCTTTGTGCCCTCAGGTTTCGTTAACCCGGAATGGCCTTAGCCTATAAAGTTTGGGGGTTGCCTAATAGGTCTTATGCCCCCGAGGTCTAATATCTTAAGCCGACCCTTGGGCTCGTTTCCTTTAGGGGATCGGAAGCAGGGAATTCCTTGAGAAATGTAAAGGAAAATGTTTTTAAAGACAAGACGTTTGCAAAGAAGAGACTTCTATTTATTGTTGTGCATAATAGTAATGTATGTATACAAGCTTTGTGTCAGGGTTCGAGCAGTCTATGTGAGCATGGTTCATTTGACCTTTTGGCCCTTACATTGAATCCTATTGATCGAAACCCTTCAATCATGAAGTCTCTTTCCATGCTAAAGTCAATATCAGAGGGTAACGCCCCCTGGTATTTGAGGTTGATTGGAGAAAGGCCTTGAATGTTGTTGTGATCATCGTCACCGGTTCGTTACCGGCCTTCAATTCTAAGTTAGCACGATTTGCTTGTTGCCTCGTTAAAACACTTGCGGTAAAACCCATTTGGGGACAAAACTAGTCCAAGGGAAAAAGAGTGCAACGCGTGCTTTCAGGCCTAACATCTCGTATCGTCCCTTTTTGGATATGCAAGTGTTAGTTTAAAAAGTAAATAAAAGAAAGAACGGGGCCATACCTTAGCAGTAATATCGCTTCAAGTGAGTTATATTCCAGTTGTTCAGTAGTTGTTCACAATTCATCGTTCCAAGCTTGTAGGATCCTTTTCCAGTGATTTCGACAATATGATAAGGTCCTTCCCAGTTCGGTCCCAACTTTCCCTCGTTCGGGTTTCGGGTGTTCAGTGTGAGCTTTCTTAGAACTAAGTCCCCGACGTTGAAGTATCGAATGTTGGCCCTTCTGTTGTAATATCTCTCGATTTGTTGCTTTTGGGCAGCCAACCGAACAAGGGCGGCTTTGCGCCTTTCATCCAACAGTTCGAAGCTCGCATTCATTGCCTTGTCATTTGATTCCTTTGTTGCATATCAGAAACTGGAACTTGGTTCTCCGACTTTGACCGGTATTAGAGCTTTGGTGCCGTAAACCAATGAAAATGGGGTGGCCCCGGTACTGGACTTTGAGGTCGTAGTATGACATACCTCGGACTCAATTTCCCTTTCTTAACAAATCGCATTATACCCTTTATGGGGGAAACCTTCAAGAATACCCAATCATCCTCATTGAACTCCAAATCCCTACGACGTACATCTGAATAGGACTTCTGACGACTCTGGGAAATTTCAACCGTCCCTTAATGATCTTAACCTTCTCCATAGCCTGATGCATGAGGTCTGGCCCTATCAAATCTGCTTCCCCAATCTCGAACCACCCAATGGGAGATCTACATCTCCTACCATATAAAACCTCGAACAGTGCCATCTTAATGCTAGCATGATAACTGTTGTTGTAGGGAAATTCTATAAGTGGCAAATGATCATCCTAACTACTCTTGAAGTCAAGAACACAAGCGCGCAACATATCCTCAAGCGTATGAATAGTCTGCTCTGCCTGCCCGTCGGTCTGTGGATGGAAGGCTGTACTAAGATTTACCTGAGTACCCAAACCTTGCTGAAATTTCTTCCAAAAATCAGTTGTGAAATGTGCCCCGATCAGAGATGAAGTTGGAGTGCCATGCAACTTGACTATTTCCTTAATATATAACTGAGCATATTCTTTTGCCGTGTCGGTAGCCTTAACAGGCAAGAACTATGCTGATTTCATGAGTGGATCCACAATCACCCAAATCACGTCGAACTTGTGAGATAGTCCTACCACAAAGTCCATATTGATCATCTTCCACTTCCACATCGGAATATCTATGTTCTGTGCCAACCCACCGGGTCTTTGGTGTTCGGCCTTCACTTGCTGACAATTTGGACATCTTGCCACAAAGTCCGCTACATTCCTCTTCCTATCATTCAACTAGTAAACTTCCTCAAGATCATGATACATCTTTGTAGAGCCTGGGGTGCATGGAATACCTGGAATAGGGAGCCCCGTCATGATTCTTTCTTGAAGACCATCTACATTTGGAACATATAATCGCCCTTGGTACCTTAGTGTACCGTCATCCATACCAATAGAAAAAGCCATGGACTTATATTTATGAATTCCCTCCTTCAATCAACAATAGATTGTCGTACTGCTTCTCCTTGACTTCCACAACAAGCAATGATTCAGCCTATTTTGCACAATCACCCCTCCTTCACTAGAATCCTCAAGACGAACTCCCAAAATAGCCAACCGATGAACTTCCTAGGCCAATGGCCTTTGATATGCCTCCAAGCGAGCCAAACTACTCATGGATTTCCAGCTAAGAGCATCTGCCACAACATAGCCTTCTCCAGATGATATAGAATATCGATGTCGTTGTCCTTGAGTAACTTAAGCAATCTAAACATAGCCTTCCTCGGATGATATAGAATATCGATATCGTAGTCCTTGAGTAACTCAATCCATCGTCTCCACCTCAAATTTAATTCCTTTTTCTTGAAAATATATTGAAGGTTCCTATGGTCCGTTAATATGTCCACATGGACCCCATACAAATAATGATGTCAAATCTTGAATGCAAATACCGCCGCTGCAAGCTCTAAGTCATGTGTTGGATAGTTCTTCTCATGATTATTGAGTTTCCAAAAGCATAAGTGATCACCTTACCATGTTGTGTCAATACACACCCAAGTCCGATCCTTGAAGCATTACAATATACCACAAACCCATCTGTACCCTCTAGTAAGGTCAACATCGGTACCGTAGTCAATATTGTCTAAAACTGTTGGAAGCTCTTTTCACAAGCGTCTGACTACAGGAACTTAACTACCTTCTATGTTACTTTAGTCAATGCAGAGGCAAGAGGAGAGAACCCCTCCACAAACCTCCTGTAATACCCAGCTAGGTCTAAGAAACTGCAAACCTCTGTTAGAGTTGTAGGTCTAGGCCAATTCTTCAAAACTGCAATCTTCTGAGGATCAACCTTGATTCCTTAACTAGAGACGACATGACCCTAGAATGCGAAGGATTCAAGCCAAAATTTACACTTCAAAAACTTTGCATAACACTTGTGCTGATATAGAGTCTGCAGAACTGCCCTGAGATGATCGGCATGGTCCTCTCACTTCATGAATATACAAGAATATTATCAACAAACACTATCACAAAGGAGTCAAGAAAAGTCTTAAAGATTCGATTCATAAGATCCATGAAAGTTGCCAGGGCATTCATCAGCCCAAAAGACATCACAAAAACTTCGAAGTGCCCATAACGAGTCCTGAAAGTTGTTTTCAGAATGTTCTACTTCCTCATCTTCAATTGGTGATACCCTAATCATAAATCAATCTTGGAGAAATACTTGGCGCCTTGCAATTGATCAAACAAGTCATCTATCCTTGGTAGTGGGTAATATTCTTGATCATGACCTTGTTGAGCTGCCGATAGTCAATAAACATTCTCAGTGACCCGTCCTTCTTCCTTACAAAAAGAACCGGTGTGCCCCAAGGCGACACACTCGGCTGGATGAAACCCTTCTCTAGCAAATCCTTCAATTGTTCCTTTACCTTCAATTCTGCTAGTGCCATTCTATAGGGTGGAATAGACATAGGCTGCGTGCCTGGCATCACATCGATCCCAAAATCAATCTCTCTCTCCGGAGGGATCCCATGGATCTTATTAGGAACGACCTTAACTGGCATAGACTCAAGTGTAGGAGTCTCAGCATCGGTTTCCGTAACCCGAACCAAATGGTAAATACACCCGTTGTTGATCATCTTTGTGGCCTTAAGGTAAGAAATAAACATACTCTTCGGCACTATGTCATCCCCCTTCCACTCAATAATTGGCTCATTTGGAAATCAAAACCTAACAGTTCTGGTTCGGCAATCAAGCTTGGAAAAACATGAATAAAGCTAGTTCATCCCCATTATTACATCAAAATCAACCATCCCCAATTCAATGAGATCGCCCATGGTATTCCGACCATGCACCGTGACAGCATAATCCTTATAAACCTGTGAGGCCACAATAGACTCACCAATAGGGGTAGATACAGAGAACGGCTCATGAAGCTATTCCGGTTATATCCCAAATTCCATAGCAACATAAGGAGTGACATACAATAAAGTAGAAGGGGGATCAATAAGAGCATGTACATCATGAGATTGGAGAGCCAATATACCTGTGACAACATCTAGAGAAGCCTCTGAACTCTAGCAACCCCTTATAGCATAGAAATGGCTGGGTCCGCTCGAACTCTGTGCACTACCCCTAGTTGCACCATGCCCTACGGGTGCTGGAGTGCCTCGAGCAGGACAAGGTGATACGGATGAAGTAGCTGTAGAACTGGTTGGTTGCATCATTCCCCTGCCGACACTCTGGCAGGACAAATGGCAATCCCTCTGAATGTGACCCCGCATACGGCACACGTAGCATATGGGTAGGTCCATGTAGCAGATCCTTAGGTGCATCTTCCCACATCTAGGGTATGGGGGCTTCCACTGTTGCTGGAATCTCCCACCATGCCTACCCTGCTGGTAGGATCCCTTGTTGCCTTGATCGGTCTCAAAAACTAGGCTGGCCTACCCCAGTCTGCGGCCATTCTGCCGCCCATAGAACAGTTATGCGGTATCATAACGCGACGCAAAATCTCCCTCCGAAATTTTCTCATGCAAGGTCTGCGATGGATGTGTGGCCTGCGAAATGATTATGTGGTCGCATAATTGACCGCAAAATTTCCTTCAAAATTTAGGCTTAAGATTTGTTTCATTCTGCGGCTGATCTGCGGTCCGTAAAGAGGTTCTACAATCGCATAGTTGACCGCAGAAACGCCATGTTCTGCAAACAATTATTCTTCAACTACCCGACACACTGTACAAAACTTAAACACATGACCCTACCTTGGCACCACAAAACACCAGGTTCTAGGTGAAATTTTATGGGGCATTACATGGTTTTACGTAAAAATTAAACAAAACATTATTCTTGGCTTCAAAAATAACTTGAGTTGACTACGGTTAATATTTTGGGTAAATGACCCTGGATCGATATTTTAACAATTCCAGTAGATTTGTATTGTGATTTTGGACTTGGCGTAAGCTCAGAATTGAAATTGGAGGTTTCTAGGTTGATTTGACTTATTTTGCCGAAAGCTAGTAATTTGGAAGTTCAAAAATTTCTTAGGTTTGACCATTGGTTGACTTCATGGCTATCAGGTTTAGATTTTAATTTTGGAACTTGGTATAGGTATGTTTTTCTATTTTAAACTTGTCTGCAAAATTTGGTGCAATTCGGAGTTAGTTTGATATGATTCGGGCGCTTAGTTGTGATTCTAGTTGTTCTTGAGTTTCCCTTTGAATTTTCCTTCTTTTTGATGTTCGATTTATAGTTTTAGATGATATTTTTGTGATAGAGGATGTTATTATACTTGTGTGAATGTTTGGTTTGGAGCCCAAGGGGCTCGGGTGAGTTTAAGGCGCGTTTCGAATGAGTTTGGATAGTGTAAGGACTGCTGGTGTGTTTCTGTTCTGGTGCTAGGTTGCAGGTCATGCAATTGTGAAGATCTGTTCACAAATGCAAACTCTGCTTTTGAAAAGTTGAGCTTGCAATTGCGATGGGGACTAGGCAGGGTAGTCTTTGCAGTTGAGAAGAAATGCTCGCAATTGCGGACATTCCATGATTCACATTTGCGATTGCTTGGTCGCATTTGTGACTAAGCCATGGGCTTAAACAGGTTCGCAAATGCGAACCTTTGATCGCATTTGCGATGTTTTTGACGCAATTGCGAACATCCCATGATTCGCATCTGCGATGGCTAGGTCGCATTTGTGACTAAGCCCTGGGCTTAAACAGGTTCGCAAACCTTTGATCGCATTTGCGACTGGACGGGAGATTGCATTTGCGATGTTTTTGATGCAATTGCAGCTATAGCAGGCTGGGGATACAATTCACAATTGCCACCTGTTTCTCACATTTGCAATGCTCGCAACCGCGAACAAGTGTTCGCAATTGCGAACGCAGCTGGGTAAACGAAGGGAAATGAGACTTAGCTTATTTTACACCATATCTCAACCCTAAAGACTCTAAAGGCAATTTTTCAAGAACTTCTTCTTCCCAAAATCATTGGTAAGCAAATCTAATCCACTTTCTTTTAATTCCCCATTACTTCTCATGAGATTTCAAAATCAAATTTAGGATTTCCATGGAGAAATTAGGGATTTGGGTAAAAATTAAGAATTTTGTAAAATTGAGATTTAGACCTCAAAATGATGTCGGTTTTCAAAAAAAAATCATATAACCGGGCTCGGGGTGAATGCGTAATCAGGTTTTGGTCCGAATCTCGAGTTTTGACCAAGAGGGCCCGGGGTTGACTTTTTTTGGCTTTCTAAAAAATGATCAAAATTGAACTTCTTTCATTAATGGGTAGTTTCGAAATCTTATTTTGAATCGTTTGATCGATAATTTGCTAGATTTGGCTGGTTTGAAACTAAATCTTATTTTGAATAGTTTGATCGATAATTTGCTAGATTTAGCAGGTTTAGAGGTTTGTTCAAAGGGCAAGGCCGTAGTTGATTGATTGCTTTGTTCGCGGAGTGAGTTAAGTGTTGTGTCTAACCTTGACTTGAGGGAATTAAGACTTGTTGAATTATTTTATATGTGAATTATGTGGGGAAAAGGAGTATATACGAGGTGACAAGTGTATATACACCGTCATGGGATTTAGCATGCGGGATTTGGATATTTATTTCCATATTTTCATTGATTCCATGATATCTCTTGTTATATGTTTTAGCAGTTACTTGTTTTACTTGACTTCTATGCTATATTTGTTACTTGTCAATTAACTGTTACTTGCCTTAATTTGTTCATTCCTCCCACGAGTTCTACTTATTTGCTACCTATTCCTACTTGTCTTAGTTGTATATCTTAATTGTCACATGTTTACCTGCTTTTTTTCTTTCACCTTATAGATGCACTCTATTAGGTTGTTTCTCTTATGTTAGTCGTTTAACAATTTTTTATTGATGAATTGGTAAAATTTAAGATTCGGAGATGCGGGAAATCCTTCGTTTATTCTGTGGTTCTTTACTGTTCTGTACATTACACCTTCTTTGTGTGATATTTTGTGAATATTGTTGTTGAGTTATTTAGGTTAATGATTTAAAATTGGTTGGAGATCGGTTCCATGCCGCAAAGGTATTGATTGATATTGAAAGAATATGAATGAATAAGGACGGATTATGTGTTACACCCCATGTTATCGTACGTGAGAGTACGTCATAAGTCAATTGATTTAAGCTCAGAAATGAGATCGTCTTTGAAAGTACATAAAGTAAGTTAATCACGTTATCTTGGAGGTTACAAATATTTAAGATCATGAATAACAAGTACCAAGAGGATTGAAAGGCTTGGAAGCTAAACGAATCCAAGAAAATAAATTTCGTCAAAAGTCGACAAGTTGGGAATATTATAACATACACTTTTGGGGTGAAACTAGGATGTTAACATGATAAGGAGGTTACGTTATGATTTATTTTTATCGTATAATAGTCGTGTATTACATTTTGAAGTCAAATGAGTTCTAGAACAAAAGTTGGCAAAGGTCATCACAAGTTACATTCATAAATGTGTTGAAATTTAGGTCAAGTGAAGCTGAGTTTTTCTCCCAATATACTTGGAATTACGGGATGATCCACCTACCAAATTGAAGTACTACGAGTCTAGTTTCTAATTCATTAAACCATTCTTCGATATGACATAAAAATAGAGAGATATTTGCATTTTCACGAGACTGCGCAGACTGCATGGGTGACAAGTAGGTGAACCACCTACTTGCTCAAATGAAAGGACGAAATATGTCCAAAAAAAGACTAGTTTGAGTCGGCCAAAGAGCCTTTTTAAGGGCTGATTTAATTCAGATATTACAATCATTATAGATCAAAAAAATCAGAGATACACCCCAGCAAACTTTTCCCAAAAATTCAACAGAAAACCCTAAATGATTTTCTCTTATTTTCAAGTTCTAGTTTGAGGAAAACCTACGACTTGAAGAACCAAGATAGGAGCTGAGATATTCACCAAATAAGGTAAGTATACGGGCCTCTTGCATCCATTTTTTTTCCTCTAAAAAAGTAGAGAAATTTGTTCAATAATTGTAAGAACTCACGGGATGGTAACCGGAAGCCGTGAGTTCGAGTTATTCAACTTGTAGTGTACTGTTTTGTGGGCTGTTTCGTGTTGTTTTTGAGTTGTCTGTTTTTCTGCTGTTTTATGGAGTTTCGGAGGAGAAAGAGTGTGGAGAAACAACACATTATGGCGGAATGATGGGCTGGCCATTCGTCGTTACATTTTCAGGTTGTTTGACACTACTATCGTTGTCGTTTTGTGTATAGTGGTTAGGGTGTGTGGGCTATTTTTTGGTATATTGTGATGGAGATAAGATTGGAAATGATGTATACATGTTGTTATTTTTGTGTTCTTGTTGTTGTTGGTGTTATGTCGAATTGGAGGAAAGTATATATTATAGGGGAGATGCTGTCCGTTTTATTATACAACAAGTCAGTTGTTCGTTGCGCGATAGTTGAACCTTCCTTAATGTACTGATAGTATTATTATCATTGTAGTAGATTAAAGTGAGACGAGACAAGTTCAACGTGGTCATTGGACACACTGTGATAAGGTATGTTAAGGCTATCCCTTCTTCTCTTTTGGCATGATCCATATGATACAAACGAAACGAGCAAACGCGAAAATTTAACAAATGACTCTACTCTTAGAAGTACTAGGGGTTCCTATGTTCTTGATTCCCCATGTGTCCTATTATTATATCGTCTGTTCATGAGTCTCAGAAAATACGTAAGTTGATAAAATTTATTTCATGATATTAACCGAAGGCATATTGATCTTATGACATTCCGAGAGATCTTATTGACTTACTTCCTTATGCATTGCATTCATTTATGCATGTAAATTGACCAATGACCAGATGGCATTATACACGTATATTATATGTATATGGGGTATGGAGAAAGGTTACGGCGTTATATACGCACCACCACCTGATCAGCTTGTATACGTTGATGATTTCACCCACTGAGGTCGAGATGATATGATGGGATTCCCTTGGACGCTTGATGATGTTATGTACGCATATACCTATGCATGATATGACATTTATATGATATGCATGACATTATAAATGTTTCATGATTCATAGAGCTATTCAAACTTATAGGTTGAGTCCTTTACTCTATGTTTTTTTCATGTCTTTTATATATTGATTTTCATGCCTTACATACTCAGTAGTTTATTCATACTGACGTCCCTTTTGCCTGGGGAAGTTGGGTTCATGCCTGCAAATCCCGATAGACAGGTTGACAGTCCTCCTAGTAGGTTATCATCTCAACGAAGGTGTTGGTGCACTCCACTTGCTCCGGAGATGCCTATTTGGTTAGTATGATTTGGACATGTATTGATTGGTATGGCGGGGCCTTGTCTCGACCTTTATGGCGTTTATGTACTTTTAGAGACTTTTAGATAGATTTCATGTATATGGTACTTGTATGGCCTTGTCGGCCTATGATTTGAGTGTACAAATGATCATGTCGCCTTATAGTCCCATATATCACATGTATATGTTTGTATATCATGTTGGGTCATCATATGTCGAGTATTCCCCTATGTTTTATTCTGGTTATATCATGAAGGCCTTTCCATCTCATCTACCCATGATAGTATGATAAGAAAGATACGTTATGTTGGTACTCGGTTGAGTAAGGCACCGGGTGCCCATCGCAGCCCTTCGGTTTGGGTCGTGACAAAAGTGGTATCAGAGCAGTTATGTCCTGGGGAATCTACAAGCTGTGTCTAGTAGAATCTTGTTTATTACTGTATTGTGCACCACACTTATAAGTAGGAGGCTACAGGTCATTGAGCAATGTCACTCTTTCTTCTTACTCTAGATCGTGTGGTAGAGCTCAGTTGTAAGAATTCAAACTTCTAAATTCTATTTTATTTGTAATAAAATCATACCTATATCTAGATAGACAGTTGGTAAGAGATTGACCGTGGATGTGGAAGAGTTGAGTCATAAGAACTCGATTTTGCATCATGCTTATGATGAGTAAATGTGAAGTCTTCAGCAGATCATGTGTGTACTAAGACGTGCAAGCTTCTTGATAAGGAGTCCTAAGGCATGAATATCTATCCACCCATATGGTAAAACAAAATAAGAGAATCAAAAGGTAGATACAAGTTTCAACAAGTAAAAGAAGCAAGGTGAAGAAGGGTACGAGTACCCAGTTAGTGAAGATTATCAGTATTTACCATTCAGACAAAGAAATAAAAGCATTCTGAGTTACTTTCAACAGTAACAGAGATATATACAATTGGCCACTCCCATCTCAGTTGTGCCCAATGGGAGCTAACAGATATAGTTTAGGAGGAGAATAGGATATTAGGATCCAGCTTGGGTTAGAGTAACCTAAAATGGTGGAAAGATTATTTTCATTAGGTGGCATTTCTGAAAGATAGTGAAAACGTGGTAATAGATCTCCTTGTGAGACACCCAGATGGTGCACTCTAGAATAATACATCAGATATGACTATTAGAATGTTTAGAAATTTTAGAAGATAGGGTGGAATCCTAGAAGGGATAAATATTTACCTTAGTATGAGAACCCCCCC
>MCJB01005914.1:0-38946 GCA_002018475.1 Nicotiana obtusifolia | reverse complement strand
AGTTAAAAAATATATAATGTTAGGAGTCCCGAAGAGCCAGTGAGATGAAGCAATGTGAACTAAAAGTGAAAGAACATTTTGTTAAAGTTTTCAGAATAAAGTGATAGATAGAAATATTAGTCGGAGAATGAGAAGAAAGTAAATGAAGCATTGTGAGTAGATGTGATAAATGGGTGATAGTAGTAAACCAAAATATGACAGGATGACAAAGTCTTCGGTCAAGTGAAGGAAAAGATAAGAGGTGATAGGCCTTGAGACAATAAAAGAGTATTAGCCATATCCTCATTTCGAGAGATGAGTTGGTTACTCCAACGTGATTACCAGAAGGAAAAGTTAGACCCCCCGAGTAATAAAAATCAGTATGGGCTAGTGAACAAGATAAACTGAACATGAATTAGGGATCGAAAGATTTGATAATAGCCGGTATCATGAGAATTTTAGAGATAGCGTTACGGCACTAATAGAATGGACAACAAAAGAATAACCTTTAAAGTTCTTTCACGAAGACGCTTCCCTAAAGCAAACATTGTGAGCATAGTAAGCTTAAAGGAATATATGTGCCAGTTACACTAGGTGTCACCCTTGTGCATAAGGAATTCAGTTATCCCTGGTACAGAAGGATTACTGTAAGGCGAGTAAGGATCATTGATGATGTGAAAAGATGTCAAAGATGAAGAGGTAAAACATCTATAAGTAGATCGTCATAGCACTAAATCTTAGTACTCCCCTAAAAGTGAAAGAACATTTTGTTAAAGTTTTCAGAATAAAGTGATAGACAGAAATATCAGCCGAAGAATGAGAAGAAAGTAAATGAAGCATTATGAGTAAGATGTGATAAATGGGTGATAGCAGTAAATCAATACCTGACAGGATGACAGAGTCTATTGTCAAGTGAAGGAAAAGACAAGAGGTGATAGGCCTTGAGAAAATAAAAGAGTATAAGCCATATCCTGATTTCGAGAGATGAGTTGGTTACTTCAACATGATTACCAGAACGAAACGTTAGACCCCCAGAGTAATAGAAATCAGTATGGGCTAGTGAACAAGATAAACTGAACATGAATTGGGGATCAGAATATTTGATAATAGCCGGCATCATGAGAATTTCAGAGATAGCGTTACGGAACTAATAGAATGAACAACAAAAGAATAACCTTTAAAGTTCTTTCACGAAGACGCTTCCCTAAAGCAAACATTGTGAGCATAGTTAAGCTTAAAGGAATAAGTGCGCCAGTTACACTAGGTGTCCCCCTTGTGCATAAGGAATTCAGTTATCCCAGGTATCAAAGGATTACTGTAAGGCGAGTAAGGATCATTGATGATGTGAAAAGACGTCAAAGATGAAGAGGTAAAATATCTATAAGTAGATCGCCGTAGCACTAAATCTTAGTACTCCCCTAAAGGGGGATGGTGTGATATGGTATTAAGTCGGAGTTATGTGGTTCAGGTAACTATGGAATAGTAAAGGAATAATGCGGTAAAAAGGCAAAAGGAATGAGATTAAATTATTCAGATCCTACAGATATGTTACGACTCCAGAATATTATGAAAGCATGATGCCGGGAGAGGTAGTAAGGATTCACGCAAAGGATGTTATTGATAAATAAGTACGAGTGAACACTTGATACATAAGGAGCCAATGCGAGATGTAAGTTAAGACAAATGGCACAACCTAGAGGGGTTACGCAGAAAATAGATATGAGAATGGACCAACGAATAGTCTGTAGTTGATCCAGGAAGAGCACAATTATGGCTAGACAAGAGGTCATAGATAAATCAATAGATCTTGCAAGATAAACATAGCGAACCCCAGCATAGGGGATTCAGTATCACAAATATGAGATTGCCATCCTTGGAAAATATTCAGATAGGAGTTGGGGTAGTTAAAGGTACCGTGTAAATGTTACGAAAATAAAGAAGAGTGCCACTGGGAAGACAGTCAAAATTTTCAGTTCCTAAGCAACCCTACGAGCACAAGGGCGCAGAGATAAGTAACTAGGGATAATTATAGGCGAGCAAGAACATCAAAAATTTCGTCAGGTTTATGATGTAATAAGCTCGCAGCTTTACAAGAGTCTGAGGGTCTCCCCTAAGTACTACAATGAAAGACTATATGAGGTAATAAGGAAGAAGGCTTCAACCTAAGCATAGTAACTTGAAGAAGAAATTGTCTTGTAACAACAGTCACACTAAAATATTGTATACACTCCATAAGAAAGTGGCACCTATCGTGACTAATGAACAGAAAAAAAAAAATCAAAGGTGATATTTGAGATCATACGGGTTATAGGAAATTCCAATATTCATGGGCAATAAGATAAGCCAAGTATTCATGCAACAAGTGGCAGAACGACTAGGAAAAGTAATTGCTTACATTTAAAGACAACTAAGAAGGCACGAAAGGAAATCAATGGTGCTAGAAAGTTAAAGGAAGGTTGTGAGCAGTATAAATAGATATATGTAGGTCACAAGATAAAGTATCATAGAGCGACAAGGTTTTAGGTAGATAGGAGTAAGGATAAGAAAAGGTGAGTGAGAAGGTGACGAGAATAGGTAAATTCTCGGGATTAAACCCATCAAAACAAGAGAGCTGATGGTTTCCATAAGTTATAGAAAACTCGGTACATCTAGAATGAACTCAGAGGAGTCTAAGACTAGGAGCAAATTAGAAGAGATGAAATAATGGCCTGGTAGTAGAATAAGGGTGTAATGTTGATAGATAAGAGGATGATGTTTAGGCCTTTGATTGAGGTATGATTTGAAGAAAAGGTATTTCATGAATTGCACGAGATTAGAATACCCCCATAAGATGAATCACATTTTGATGCTATGAAATATGGTTGTTGAAGTATAGTATCGTCCCTAGGTGGATCAGGCAAATCACTTCAAATGTTCCCTGATGCAACATGAGCCCTAGTGACAATGTATTATGTTAGAGGTTTCAAGTTATCAGTGGTAGATTATAGATCAACATTAAGGTGAATCAACAATAGATGGATAAAAGTTCCAATGTATGAGAGGAGATAATGATGTCATTCTTTAGATGAACAATAATAAGGAAACATTAAAGAACATAGATATATACATATAGGAAAAACAGTGAGAGAGTAACCTGGAGTTGGGTAGCAGACCCCGGTAATAATAAATCAACGTAAGAGTTATGGTATACATGACCTACCTAGATGTAGTAAATCCAAAAGCATAGATAACCGAGGCTATGAAAAAATATATAGCAACGGTCGTAAGTTCAACAACGTACCGAGTGAAGAACTTCAGTACACCTATAGATGCTCGGGGGGGACAGCTTGTCATAGGTCTGTATATATTCACAAAGTAAGGCCTAGAGATTGGCTAAAAGCTGGAGGAAAAAGGAGAGGAGAGTCGCATAGGCGCACATAGAAGGTCAGAGTCGTACAGGCTGCATGACAGAAGGTAGCAACAGTTACGAGATTGGAAGAATTCCGATCACAAGTCGTGGTGTGAGAAAGAGGTCTAAAGGGGGGAATGCCCTAGCCTTTGGATTTATTCACTAAACAGTTGCCTAGATGGAAATGACAATATTAAAGTATTCATAAGAGCTATAGGTTACGATATTGATAAGCGCATTAGTCAACATTCGAGAATGAATGTTCCAAAGGGGGAAATGATGTTACACCCCATTTTTTTGCACGTGAGAGTACGTCGTAAGTCAATTGATGTAAGCTCATAAATGAGATCATCTTCGAAAGTACATAACGTAAGTTAATAATGTTACCTTGTAGGTTACAAATATTGAAAATCATGAACAACAAGTACCAAGAGGTTTGGAAGGTTTAGAAGCTAAACAAATCAAAGAAAATAAATTTCGTCGAAACTCGACAAGTTGGGAATATTATAACATGTACTTTTGGGGGTGAGACTAGGGTGCCTAACATGATACAGAGGTTATTTTATGAGTTATTTAGTCGTATGATAGTCGTGTATTACGTTTTGGAGTCAAGCGAGTTCTGGAAAAAAAGTTGGCAAAGGTCATCACAAGTTACATTCATAAATGTGCTGAAACTTAGGTCACATAAAGCTGAGTATTTCTCCTAATGTACTTGGAATTATGAGATGATACACCTACCAAATTGAAGATCTACGAGTCTAGTTTCTAACGCATTACATTGTTCATCGATATTATATCGGAGTAGAGAGATATTTGCATTTTTGTGAGACTGCGCAGACTGCATAGGACAAGTAGGTGTGTCACCTACTTGGTTAAATGAAAGGACGAAATATATCCAAAAGGGGCTAGTTTGAGTCGGCCAAAGAGCCCTTTTAAGGGCTGATTTCCTTCACATATTACACCCATAATAGATCAAAAGAATCAGAGATACACCCCAGCAAACGTCTCCCAAAAATTTAACACAAAAGCCTAAATGATTTTCTCTTTTTTTCAAGTTCTAATTGGAGGAAACCTAAGGGTTGAAGAACCAAAATAGGACCTGAGATATTCACCAAATAAGGTAATTATACTGCCCTCTTGCATCCATTTTTTTCCTCTGTAAATGTAGAGAAATTCGTTCAATAATTGTAAGAACTCATGGGTCGGTGATCGAAAGTCGTAAGTTCGACTTGTAATGGACTGTTTTGTGGGCTGTTTCGTGTTGTTTTTGGATTGTCTATTTTTCTTTTGTTTCATGGAGTTGTGGAGGAAAATGGGTGTGGAGAAACACCATATAATGGTGAAATGGTGGGTTGGTCGTTCGTTGATACATTTTCAGGTTGTTTGACATTACTATGGTTATCATTTTGCGTATGAAGTGATTAGGGTGTGTGGGATGTTTTTTGGTATATTATGATGAAGATAAGGTTGCAAAATAATGTGTACATATTTTTATTATTCTGTTCTTGTTATTGTTGGTGTTATATCGAATTGGGGGGAAGTAAAGATTAAAGGGGAGATGTTGCGCGTTTTGTTATAAAATAAGCTTGTCGTTCATTGTGCGACAATTGAACCTTCCGTAACGTAATGATAGTATTATTATCGTTATTGTAGATTAATGTCCAACAAGATGAGTTCAACGTGGTCATTGGACAGACTGGGATAAGGTATATTAAGGCTATCCCTTCTTCCCTTTTGGCGTGATCCATATTGATACAAACGAAACGAGCAAACGCTAAACTTTCACAAATGACTCTACTCTTAGAAGTAATATGGGTGCCTTGGTTCTTGATTCCCCATGTGTCCTATTATTATATTGTCTGTTCATGGGTCTCTGAAAATACGTAAATCGATAAAGTTTATTTCATGATATTAACCAAAGGCATATTGATCTTATGACACTATGAGAGATCTTATTGACTTACTTCCTTATGCATTTCATTCATTTATACATTTACATTGACCCATGACCAGATGGCATTATATACGCGTATATTATATGTATATGGGGTATGGGGAAAGATTACGGCGTTATATATGCATCACCATCTG
Organism: Nicotiana obtusifolia; assembly: GCA_002018475.1. Classification (NCBI taxonomy): domain Eukaryota; kingdom Viridiplantae; phylum Streptophyta; class Magnoliopsida; order Solanales; family Solanaceae; genus Nicotiana; species Nicotiana obtusifolia. The sequence goes on along the minus strand of MCJB01005914.1, from coordinate 33,488 downwards.
ATCAGCTGGTATACGTTGATGATTTCACCCACTAAGGCCGAGATGATATGATGGGATGCCCTTAGACGCTTGATGATGTTATGTACGCATATACCTATGCATGATATGACATTCATATGATATGCATGACATGATAAATGTTTCATGATTCACAGAGCTATTCAGACTTACAGGTTGATTCCTTTACTTATTGTTTCTTTCACGTCTTTTATATACTGGATTTCATGCCCTGTATACTTGGTACATTATTCATATTGACATCTCTTTTGCATAGGAACATTGTGTTTCATGCCCGCAAGTCCTGATAGACAAGTTGACAGTCCTCCTAGTAGGCTATTTGCTCAGCAAAAGGTGTTGTTGCACTCCACTTGCTCCGGACTTACCTATTTGGTTAGTACGCTTTGGACATGCATTGATTGGTATGGTGGTGCCCTGTCCCGACCTTTATGGTGTTTATGTACTCTTAAAGGCTTGTAGACAATGTCATGTATATGGATACTTGTATGGTCGTGTCGGCCTATGTTTTGAGTGTACAAATGATCATGCCGGCCTTATAGGCCCGTATGTCACATGTATATGTTTGTATATCATGTTGGGTTATCATACGTCGAGTATTCCCTTATGTTTTATTATGGTTATTCCATGACGACTTTTCTAGATCATTTACTCATGATAGTATGATAAGAAAGATATGTTACATCAGTACTCGGTTGAGTAAGGCGCCGGGTTCATGTCGTGGCCCTTCGGTTTTGGGTCATGACATTATGATATGAACAGATGATGATATGGTAGGATCGGGTTGTGCGTCGCAACGGATTTGATACGTTGTAATTTCTTGTGATTGTTGAATTATCCTCGGTATTGTGATATGAGACTTGAGACTTTGTTATTATGGGCTCTCTGGTAGTTGACCTTTGGGTTCGTTTATATAAGTTATTGCTTAATTTCTATTCCTGTTTTTCTGTTATTATTATTTCGTATAGGTTATTTGTAATTGACTTGCCATAGCCTCGTCACTACTTCGTCGAGGTTAGGCTCGGCACTTATAGAGTACATGTGGTTGGTTGTACTCATGCTACACTTCTGCACTTCTCTTGCAAATACCGGTGCTGGTCATGCCGGCGCATAGCAAGACTGCTCAGATTCAGCTACTTTAGGAGACTTGAGATATAACTACACAGTGTCCACAGCCCTGAAGTCCCCTTTCCATTTTGTGATTACTGTTTATGAAGTTTCAAACTGTTCTATTTTATTCAGACTTTGTCTGTACTACTCTAGATGCTCATGTATTCGTGACTCCAAATTTTGTGATATGATTAGACTTCGTCATTTAGTGTGTTGTTAGTCTATTTCAAAAGATTATAGTTTATTATTATTAATGCTTTGATCTTAAACTGTTAAAACTTGTAAGTAATTTAGCTAAAGTTTGCTTGCCTAGCAAGTGAAATGTTACGCGCCATCACAGTCCGGGGGGTGGGATTCTAGGTCTTTACAAGTTGGTATCAGAGCACTAGGCTGCCTAGGTCTCACGAGTCATGAGAAAGCTTAATAGAGTCTGGAGGGTCTGTACGAAGACGTCTGTACTTATCTTCTAGAGGCTATAAGGCTTTAGGAAAATTTCAATTTTTTCTTTCTCTATCGTGCGACTTTATTCCATTACGTATGTTTGAACCATTCTATCCTTTTTCTCTCGCAGATAGTGAGAACAAGTATAGCATCTACAGCTGGCTAGGAGCCAGAGCCCCTCTGTTGCAGCCACTACTAGAGTAAGGGTCGAGGCCGAGGTAGGGGCCAAGGCAGAGGTAGAGCTCAGCCTAGAGCACGTGCAGCAGCACCCCTTGCGGAGCCTCAGATCGATCATGAGGAGGAGATCCCAGTTCAGACCGCACCAGTCAGGCCCGCTCAGGTCCTGGAGGGATTCATTACTACTCTCGTACTTCAGGACACTCTAGTTCACTAAGCTGGACTCATGGAGAGTGTGGCTCAAGCTAGAGTATTTGCTATGGTACCAACTGTCTCTCAGACCAGTGGAGGAGCGCAGACTCCCACCACTCACACTCCTTAGCAGATGGCTCTCATATATCAGACTCCAGCGGTTCCAGCAGTTAGGCTAGTTTAGCCCGTTATTGCTATACAACTCTTGGAGAGACCCGCGATGTCTTCTGAGGGATTGATGAGGTTGGATAAGTTCACCAAGATCTTTCCTACTAACTTTGGTGGTACACCTTCTGAGGACCCATAGGACTATTTCAACCGTTGCCACGAGGTATTGCACAATATGGATATTGTGGAGTCCAATGGAGTCGACTTTGCAGTGTTCCAGATGACCGGTTTTGCCAAGAGGTTGTGGTGGGATTTTGAGTGGAGAAGACCAGTCGGTTCACCTATACTTACTTGGGATCAGTTTTCGCAGCTAATTTGGAGAATTTCATTCCTTTCACTCAAAGAATAGAGTACCGCAAGCAGTTCGAGCGCCTCCAGCAGGGTGGCATGACTCTTATACAGTACGAGACCAGATTTGTGGATCTACCCCGTCATGCAGCTATTTTGATTCCCACATATAAGGAGAGGGTGAGGAGATTTATTGATGGTATTACTTCTGGTATCAGTATATAGATGGCCAAGGAGACGGGGATGATATTTCTTTTCTAGAGGGTCGTAGAGATTGCTAGATGGATCGAGATAATTCGTAGTCAGGGTAGAGAGATGGTGTCTGAGAAGAGACCTCATCATTTTGTTAGTTTTAGTGGTGCCTCATCTGGAGGCAGAGGTTCTTTTGGTAGAGGCCATCCTCCCAAGTCGATTCAAGAAGCTCTTCAAGTAGCCCACAGTGCTTTGGGCAGTCATGGTTCTTATTTGTCTCACTCTAAGCAGTCAGCATTCAGTACTCCTTTAGCTCCTATCAGTGCACCACTTCTACTTCTTGATATGGTGGACTTTGATGTTATCTTGGGTATGGATTGGCTGTCATCTTATCACGCCATTCTGGACTGTCATGCTAAGACGGTGACCTTAGCCATGCAGAGGTTGCTCTGATTAGAGTGGAGGGGGACTCCTGTCCATTCTACCAGTAAGGTAATTTCTTATGTGAAGGCTCGGCATATGGTCGAGAAGGGCTGTCTGACATATTTGGCCTATATCCGTGATCCTAGTGCAGAGGGTCCTTCCATGGATTTAGTACCAGTTGTGCGCGAGTTTCCAGAGGTTCTTTCTACAGATTTACCAGGGATGCCACCCGACACAAATATTGATTTCTGTATTGACTAGGCTCCGAGCACTCAGCCTATTTCTGTTCCACCATACTATATGGACCCAGCTGAGTTGAAGGAACTAAAGGAGAACTTATCGAATTTGCTTAATGAGGGATTCATTCGACCAAGTGTCTCGCCCCGGGCTGCACCAGTGTTGTTCGTGAAGAAGAAGGATGGTTCGATGAGGATGTGTATAGATTATCGGCAGTATAACAAGTTCACTATCAAGAAAAAGTATCCATTGCCGAGGATTGATGACTTATTTGATTAGCTTCAGGGTGCCAAAGTGTTTTCAAAGATTGACCTGAGATTTGGCTACCATCAATTGACGATTAGGGCATTAGATGTCCTTAAGACAGCTTTTCGGACTCGGTATGGTCATTATGTGTTCCTAGTCATGCCATTTGGCTTGACAAATGCCTCAACAACATTTATCGATTTGATGAACTGGGTATTCAAGCTCTAATTAGATTTTTTTGTGATCATCTTCATTGATGATACTTTGGTCTACTATCGCAATCGAGAGGATCATGAGCAACATCCATGGATCGTACTTAAGATTCTAAGTATAGTCAGTTATATTTAAGTTTTCAAACTGTGAGTATCGGTTGGACTCGGTTTCCTTTTTGGGCCAATTTGTATCTTCTGAGGGCACTGAAGTGGATCCTATGAAGATTGAGGCTGTTCAGAACTGGCCTAGACCTACTTCAGCTACAGTTTCGGAGCTTCTTAGGTTTGGCAGGTTATTATCGCCAGTTTATGGAGGGGGTTTCATCTATATCAGACCCATTGACCAAGTTGCCCAGAAGGGTGCTCTTTTCAGATGGTCCGATAAGTGCGAGTTGAGCTTTCAAAAGCACAAGACTGCATTGATTACAACCCCAGTGTTGGTGTTGCCTACAGGTTCGGGGTCTTACACTGTGTATTGTTATGCATCACGTATTGAGATTGTTGCGGTGTTGATGCAAGATGGTAGGGTGATTGCCTACACGTCTCAGCATTTGAAGGTTCATGAGAGGAGTTACCAGTGCACGACTTAGAATTGGCAGCTATTGTTCATGCATTGATGATTTGGAGGCATTGCCTCTATGGCGTGTTGTATAAGGTATTCACATAACATCGGAGTCTACAACACTTGTTTAAGAAAAAGGATCTAAACTTGAGGCAGCGGAAAGGCCAATATGGTGGTCGATGCCTTGAGAAGAAAGATTGAGAGTATGGGTAGCCATGCATATATTCCAGTTGGTGAGAGACCGCTAGCATTGGATGTTCAGGCTTTGGCCAATCAGCTCGTGAGGTTAGATGTTTCGGAGCCTAGCCGGCTTCTTGCATGTGTGGTTTCTCGGTCTTCTTTGTATGAGCGCATTAGAGAGCGTCAGTATGATGATCCCCATTTTCTTGTCCTTAAGGACACGGTGTAGCACGGTGATTCCAAGGAGGTTTCTATTGGAGATGACGGAGTGTTACGAATGTAGGGTCGAATATGTATGCCCAATGCGGATGGGCTATGTCAGTTGATTCTAAGGAGGTCCATAGTTTGCAGTGTTCCATTCATCCAGGTGCTGCCGGATGTAACAGGATTTGAGGCAGCATTATTGGTGGAGAAAAATAAAGAAAGATATAGTAGAGTATGTGGCTCGGCGTTTGAACTGTCAGCAGGTGAAGTACGAATATCAGAGACCGGGCGGTTTGCTCCAGAGACTTGAGATTCTCGAATAGAAGTGGGATTACCATGGATTTCGTTGTTGGCTCCCATGAACCTTGAAGAAATTTGATACTGTGTTGGTCATTGTGGATAGGTTGACCAAGTCAGCACATTTTATTCTAATGGCGGCTACCTATCCTTTAGAGCAGCTAGCCCAAATCTATATCCGTGAGATTGTTCGTCTACATGGTGTGCCGTTGTTTATTATATCTGACCTAGGCACGCAGTCCACATCTAATTTCTAGAGAGCCGGGCAGTGTGAGATAGGCACACGGGTTGAGTTGAGAACAACATTTTACCCCCAAACGGACAGGCAGCCCGAACGCACCATTCAGGTCTTGGAGGATATGCTACGTGCATTTGTATGGATTTTGGGGGTTCACAGGATCAGTTCCTACCACTTGTTGAGTTTTCCTACAACAACAGCTACCAATCGAGTATTTAGATGGCTCCTTATGTGGCTTTATACGGGAGGCGGTGTCGGTCACCAGTTGGTTGTTTTGAGCCGAAAGAGGCTAGGTTGTTGGGCAGTGATTTGGTTTGGAATGCCTTGGAGATAGTCAAGTAGATTCAGGATCTGCTTCGTTCAGCCCAGTCTAGGTAGAAGAGTTATGTGGACCTGAAGGTTCAGAATGTAGCTTATATGGTGGGAGAGAGGGATTTGCTCAGAGTTTCACTCATGAAGGCTATGATGAGGTTCAGGGAGAAGGGCAAGTTGAGCCCTAGGTATATTGGTCCTTTTGAGATCCTTGAGAGAGTTGGTGAGGTGGCCTACAAACTTGCATTGCCACCCAGCTTATCGATAATTCACCTAGTGTTCCATGTTTCCATGCTCCGGAAGTATTATGGTGATCCCTCCTATGTATTAGATTTCAGCTCAGTCCAATTAGACAAGGATTCGATTATGAGGAGGCGTCAAATGGCTATTCTAGCCCCGCATGTCCAAAAGTTGAGATATGAGAGTTATCCTTCTGTGAGAGTGTAGTGGAGAGGTCAGCCGATTGAGGCAGCTACATGGGAGGTACGTTTCACTAGTGCAGGTACTTTTCTATGTCCGTTCGAGGACGAATTTTTTTCTAGAGGTGGAGAATGTGACGACCCAATAGGTCATTTTAAGTACTAGCCCTTATTTCCAAGTTTCAAGACCTCTATTAGCTCCGTTTTATGTTTCTCATTTTGCGTGCGCAGTCCGTATCCTTTTCCGAAAAGATTTTATGTAAAACTTTGAAGAAAATATGATTTTTGGCTTTAAAAATAACTTGAGTTGACTATGGTCAAAATTTTGTGTAAACTATCCTGGATCGGTATTTTGACGATTCCAATAGGTCCATATTGTGATTATGGACTTGGGCGTATTTCCGGAATCGAAATCGGAGGTCCCTAGGTTGATTTGACTTATTTTGCCGAAAGCTAGTAATTTGAAAGTTTAGAAATTTTCTAGGTTTGACCGTAGGTTGACTTTATAGCTTTCGAGTTTGGATTTTGATTTTGGGGCTTGGTAAGGTCCGCTTTGGTATTTGAAACTTGTCTATAAAATTTTGTGCAATTCAAAATTGGTTTGATATGATTCGGAAACTTAGTTGTGATTCTAGTGTTCTTGAGTTTTCCTTTGAAATTACATTCGTATTGATGTTTGATTTGTAGTTTTAAATTTTATTTTGCTGATTTGATCACACGATCAAGCTCGTATGATGTTGTTATACTTGTGTGCATATTTGGTTTGGAGCTCAAGGGGCTCGACTGAGTTTCGGATGAGTCTGGATAGTGTAAGGACTGGTGGTGTGTTTCAGTGCTGGTGTTGGGTTGCAGGTTGCAATGGCAAAGACATGTTCGCAAATGCAAACTCTGCTTTTGCAAAGTTGAGCTCGCAATTGTGATGGGGGACTAGGCAGGGTAGTCTTCACATTTGCGAAGAAATGTTCTCAATTGCGGACATCCCATGATTCGCATTTGCGACTGCTTGGGCGCATTTGTGACTAAGCCTGGGGCTTAGATAGATTTGCAAATGATAACCTTTGGTCGCATTTGCAGTTGGATGGGAGATTGCATTTGCAATGTTTTTGTCATAATTGCGACTATAGTAGGTTGGGGACACAGTTCACAATCGCGACATGTTTCTCGCATTTGTGATGCTCGCAATTGCTAACAAGTGTTCACAATTACGACATCTGCAGCTGATGGTAGGCTATAATCTCGTGTTTTAGTCGCTTATTGCACTCTAATTTACTGCACTTTAATTAAGTTTGAGCTTTAATTGCTAGTGTTTTACACTAATTGTATGTTTTATGCCTTGTAGGAGGATTCCAAGCTATATAGATGTTACGGAATGAATTCGAATGATCTGGATCTTTGAAGTCTGAGTAAAAGCCCAAGGGATAAAGCCGGGATCGCGTTCGGGGGTCGAAAATCATGTTTGGATATCAAATATTCAAGAAAAGACCGTACTTTGAGAAAACAACACTAATGCGGCGCGTGGGGCGGTGCGTGGAGCGCCCGCCTATACATTTTCCTGCTGCCTGACAGATTTCAAAACTCTGGACTTTCCTACTAACACCCCGCGTGGCGCATTGCCCCATGTGGTGCGTCTGTGCAATTTTTACAGTGCCACAGTCATATTTCGCGTAGGAAAAGGTTTTTTTATCTGGGTTTGACCCTACTTGGTATAAATACATGTAAAAACGTTATTTTTGGGACTTTTGACACATCTAAGACCTAAGGAGGCTAGAGAGAAGGTGGAGAAGCGAAGGCACAAGGAATTCATCATTCAGTCCTCACTCAAGACAAGAGTTTGGATCATTTTATGCTTTTTTTTTATATTTGTGATGAATTGCTCCATATCTATGGAGTAGTTCTCTTTAGGGATTGATGAATTTGGTGTATTCATATTTGTTTGTGGAGATTAACTCTAGTTGATATGTATTGAATCATTTTGGGTGTTTTAATTGTTTCATCTATATTCACATGTTCATGTAATCAAAAGAGGCATAAATTGTGATATTTATGCATTATCTTGTAGGTTGAATTCATTAATTCTTCTTAGTAATCGAAAGATGCTAGTTGAATTTTTTATTAAACCTAGTTAGGAGGATAATCGAGAAAGGTTCTCCTAAAGACCAATTCACTATGAAGTCGTGCATATCTTCACCGAGCTTAAATTGGTACATATTGTAAGGGTTGAGACTTAGAACGGAGTTTCTACTAAACGTTTGACCTAATAATTGAGTGAATTCGAGAGACTCACTTGAACATTAGAAGTGAATTAACTAGAGTTAAACCTCAGACATTTATCTTACATCTATCCAATCAATCCCCGTTTTCTCCCATTGATATCTTCCTTGCTTACTTTTGTTTCGAATGTCATTCCTTAATTAGCTCTAGATAATTAGTTAATTTTAGTTTTTAATCACATAATTCTAAAATGTTGATTATCTTGGATAGCAATCTAGCTACAAACTACGATAATATTGTTTAACTTCAATCTTTGTTGATACGATATTATATTATACTATATTAGACTAACGAGGATATTTAAGTGTGTGTTTTGCGCGCATCAAATTTTGGAAAAAGAGGGAAAAACGGGACTTGGCTCATTTTATACCATATCTCAACCCTAAACACTCTAGAGGCAAATTTTCATGAATTTCTTCTTCCTAGAATCATTGGTAAGCAACTCTGATCTACTTTCTTTCAATTACCCATTACTTTTCATGAGATTCCAATATCAAATTTAGGATTTTCATGGTACAAATTAGGGGTTTGGGTAGAAATGTGAGATTTTGTAAAATTGAGATTTAGACTTCAAATTGAGGTCGAATTTCAAAATAAATCACATAACCGAGCTCGGGGTGAATGGGTAATCGGGTTTTTGTTCGAATCTCGAGTTTTGACCAAGCGGGCCCGGGGTTGTCTTTCGTTGACTTTTTAAAAAATAATTAAAATTGAACCTCTTTCATTAATGGGTAGTTTATAAAGCTTATTTTGAATCGTTTGATCGATAATTTGCTAGATTTGGTTGTGATTGGAGATGATGGTGTTATGCGGCTTCAAGATCAGATTTGTATTTCAAATGTTGATGGTTTGAGAGAGTTGATTTTTGAGGAGGCTCATAGCACACGATATTCTGTATATCTAAGTGTCACGAAAATGTATCATGACTTGAAATAGCATTATTCGGGGCAGAAAATGAAGAAAGACATCGTTGGGCATGTCTTATGGTGCTTGAATTGCCAGCAGGTGAAGTATGAACATCAGAAACCAGGTAGTTTGATTTATAGTTTGGTGATACCAGAGTGAAAGTGGGAGCGCATTACTATAGACTTGGTAAGATTACCACAAACGCCGAGGAGATATGATGCTATTTGGGTCATTGTGGACTGATTGACCAAGTTCGCGTATTTCATTCCGGTGATGACTTCCTACACTTTAGAGTCGTTGTCTCAAATCTTATCAGAGAGATTTTTTAGCTGCACAGCATTCCATTTCTCTCATCTCGGACCATGGCACGTGGTTCACTTCACACTTTTAGAGAGTTGTTCCGCGTATGTTGGGCACGAAGGTATAGCTCAGCAATGCATTTCATCCACAGACGGATGGCAAGTCTGAGCGTACTATCCATATATTTGAGGATATGTTGATGGCCTGCATCATTGATTTTAGAGGATAGTCTGACCAGTTTCTACCATCGGCGGAGTTTTCCTACAACAACAACTACTAATCCGACATTTAGATGGAGTTGTGTGAGGCCTTATATTATAGGTGGTGCCGTTCTCCTATTAGTTGGTTTGAGCCTAGTAAGGGTAGGATGTTGGGTACGAATTTGGTTCGTGATACTCTGGAGAAGGTGAAGTTGCTTCAGAATCCTTCGTACAACGCAGAGCAGGCAGAAGAATTATGCAAACAAGAAGGTCCGTGATGTGGCTTAGATGGAGGTCAAGAAGGTACTTCTTAAAGTTTCTCCTATGAAGGGCGTGATAAGATTTTGGAGAATGGCAAGTTGGACCCGAGGTTTATTTGCCAATTTGAGATCTTAGAGAGAGTTGGAGAGGTTCCTTATAGGCTTGTAATACATTCCAACCTAGCAAGGGTACATCCAGTATTTTCTATACTTCGGAAGTACCATGAAGACAAGTCATATGTTTTGGACTTCGGGACGGTGCATCTAGATGAGGATTTGGCTTATGACCAAGAGTCGGTAACTATTCTAGATCGGCATGTTAGAAAGTTTAGATCTAAGGATATTTCTTCTGTGAAATTGCTTTAGAGAGGTCAGATGAGGGTTTGGCTTATGAACAAGACTTGGTTATGTTGTTTCATGGTTAGTTTTGAAAGGCTTATTTGGAGTTACTTGTGAAGGCATACCTTAGTCGTATTTGCTCGTTCTATATCTTCTTGGTTTTATACCTGTTATCTCTCTCTTATTATTTATCTTGTCATCTTGCTGCTATTTTACTTGCCATCCTATTGTTATGTCTCTCATTACTATCTCATTACTTAATTGCACGGGTTTATATATAGCTATCTTGTCTTAGCCTCGTCACTACCTTTTAGGGTTAGACTCGAGATTAATGGAATACATTGGGTTGGTTCTGCTCATACTACACTTCTGTATTTCATGTACAGATTTTGGTGTTGGTCCCACTGGTACCAAGAGGACAAACTAGCTTGCTGGTTGAGGAGACCCGAGTTAGTACTGCACTCTCGTTCGCAAGCCTTGGAGTCACCTATCTCATAGTCCTGTTACTGTGTTTTCGCTTCGAATAGTCTATTCTTTATTTCAAACTTGATATTTAGTTATTATGTAGACGCTCATGTATTCAGTGACTCCAGTTTCTGAGAGTTGTTAGATGGTCGTTGGTTTTAAACATGATATATTTTTTTCTGAGTATTCTCTTTATTTATGATATCATGTTATTTTACGTTTTGCATTGCCTTTATTTTATTATTTGTTGATTTGCCTAGTAAGTGGTGTTAGGCGTCATCACGACTCTTTGATTGGGATTTTGGGTCGTGACAAGGATATGCCTCTTTCTCCCAAGTTTATTCTGTAGGGTCGCGACATAGTTCCCCTGCGACTTTCTATCCATGCTTTTGTTTGAATAAATTTGAACTACCTCGTCGTGGTTATATTTTTTAAAAAAATACATTGTATGTGTCTACATTTCCTCATCTTATGTCATAAACTATGTGTTGGAATATGCTTAGTGGATTCGACGGTGCATATACTCAAAGAGGGTATAAAGTATTGATCATGCCTTTGCATAATTACATGCATTCACGAATTTCTTATAAAAGATTGTCCTAGGCTGTTAGACGCAGGCTGATAATGCTTAATTAATTTGTACATATACTATATTTGATATTGTATGGGGTCGAACCCGATCGCTTGCATAGAAAGTACCGGTTTTGGGATTTGACGACCAGCGTCGATTGAAGTCGCCATCCGATAGGTCGAGACCGGAATATCGAGAAGAGAAGTCCGAGACCGGGATATCGAGTAGAGAAGCCCGAGACCAGATGTCATCAGAACGAAGCTCGAAGCCAAGGCGCTCGATATGAGATCGTCAAGGCCGATCAGGGTAAAACATACCATAGTAAAATTATCAGATTTGCGTAACTGAAGGACCGAAAATCTTGTGATATGCAAACATCTCGGCGGGAATCGCGGCTCAAATCAATAAAGACGTTGAATCCATTAATTCGAGGGATATCTTACCTTGTAAATGAGATTTTTTCCTAGTATAGAATTCTTCACCCTTCCTATATAAATAGACAGCCCCATTTGTAAAAGGGAGAGGATATACAATCAATATACAAAAGCTATAGTCTATTTTACTCATTTGTCTGCTTCATATTTTATTTCCAAAGGCTTCTAACGTAGAAAGATTACTCAGTATCGGCGGTTTCCTTTCTCCTTGTTCATTAAATTTAGTTTCTATTTCCGGTTATTCTTTAATTGTATTAAATCAGGTCACATATCCTTACCCACATATAAATTTAATTGTTACTCATAATCTAGGGTAAACAGTTTGGCGCCCACCGTGGGGCTAAGGATATGTCACGCCCCAAACTAGGGGAGGCACGACTGGCACTCGATACTATATTCGATCGAGTTAGCCACTAAACATACTAGCTAACTAAACTGGGGGCCCAATAGATCGGGCAACACAACATCTGAAATACTAAGCCAGGACCATTAAGGTCATGATCTGAATAACAATAAGCCATATAAACAAAGGTAGACGAGCCAAAATAATAAAGTACTAGCTGGCCGACGAGGCCGCGATTGAAGACATACATGCCTACACACATATATACATGCCAAGCCTATGGGCTAGAAACTGAAAGCTACAAAAAGAAACCCAGAATAATGTATCCACGATAGCCTCTAAGAGTGTCATAAGCACTGTCGAGACAAGGCCCCGACTATACCCAAACTATATAACAAAAGTAACTATTCTATGAAAGCTCCAGGAAGAGGTAGAGGTTACCAACTCACAGCTGAACCGCGAAATCCTAGCGGAGAGGTCGATCAGAGTCCCTATCTAGACCTGCACGCACGAAACAAAAATGCAGTGTCCCCAGGCAACGTGACATCAGTACGAATAAAATGTACTGATGTGTAAGGCAGGCAGCAGAGTCATACATAGCTAATGTAAAAAAAAAAGTAATAGAGATACCACCTGACACTGAAACTCTAATAGCCTCCATGGCCGACATCCGACTTCATAGTAATCAAATATGCATGGTATGTTCGTGTAATCGTATGTCGTGAATACATATTTATTAATGCAAATGCATGACATACCCAACCAAATGCTAGCAATGGAGGTCTCTTCCGGTAGCTTAACGGTATCATATTGCCAACCTGTGGCCATCTGTACAATGTATATAGTTTTTCGGGCAAATAGGCCCCTTACATCCGATTATAGCTCGAAGTCCATGCATAATATGCCATGTATGATATGAACTTTGAATGCACATAGTAGGCCATAACAAGAACTTAGCCAATCTTGGCTCATAGGTACTCTTATTCTCATGATCTCATAATCACATTCGTATCGCATACAATTGTTTCGTGGAACCTTGTATGCTTTCTTTTCTTTTGAATAAGCTTGAAAACTTAACTCGACTTTTAGAAAGATAACTTAACTCTGAAGATGTTCATAAAAAGCTTAAGGTGCTTTACTTAGTCCTTATACCTGATTTCTTGATATTTAGTAAAAGAAAGTACTTCAAAAAAATCAAGTGTTTTAGTAGTTTAAACATACAAATTGCATTTGAGATTTTTGGAAATCGACGTGTCACTTTATAGATTTTAAAATACACTTTAACAAGGAAGAAGGACTGATCGCAGATACTAAATGCCTTTATTCTTTTTTTTTTTAAGTCACACAACCCAAAGATGAATAAGAATTCATATATATAGACATATAGTAAAGAAAGCCGACAAAATGACATATATAGATGTCGAATACCCTATTTAACCGAATGAGTGGCATATCAACCTAATAGCATCATGAAAATACTCCAGCTACAATCGCAATGCCTTTCACAGAAGGTATTTCTAACAATAAAATAGTAAAATATCACATATGACGTCTTAGGAATTTCCCAGAATTCGTGCTAAAAGGAAGGACGGAGCTTAGCCTTAACATATCTTTCCAACGAACGTCTGAATGCCTGTAGTTCCTTCACAAAAGTTGTTCCTTACGTCCTAAGCTTCGCAAACACTATATATATGCAGCTTATACGCACCTATAAATAGTTCATAATTGAGTTTAATTCGGCAGATTTGCCATATAACCCTAACTTGACGAAACGTCCGTAGAACTTTGTAAAAACGATCATGAAAGAGTCCCAAGATGATTACCTTGGAAAACCAAGTATAAAACCTGAAGAACCAGCAAGGATATCAAATTCCTATCTTCCAAGAATAGCTCCAAACACAGCTAATAGAAGGGGAAAACGATTGCAAAGCGTAGAGATTGCGTTTCTAGGCACGGGAGCAAATTTTAACGGTAGAAATCATTAAAAACGCACCTTAATAACTCAAGAACACCATGGAACCTTATCTTCAGCTTTCTTACTGTTTTAGAACGAAAATGAAATGTTTTTAGGTCTGAAAAGTCGAATTTGCCGACTTATACTACTTGCTTGACCCGACCCGGTTCGCGACCCGGGTTTCAACCCGGATAGTCTGCGGTAAATCGGTCATAACGTTTTACTCCGATGTCGGTTTGATGTGAGGTTTTTTTGGTTGCAAATTAGACGCGTGGACCTTCGACTCGGTAGGTTGTGGGTCCCATAAATCTTTATATATTGGGAGAAATGGTCTGACACATTTGACCCAAAGTTTAGAAAATTTAGTAGAGAAAATTACGATAACTTTCGCGGACCTTATTTCGCAACTTGCTTGACTCGAAAACTTAACATGGGGTCTCACAGTCTCCCCCCCTAAGAACATTCGTTCGCAAATGGGTCAAGTCAATTCCTTGGTTTCATTTCTTTTCCGCTAATACGTTATTTGCAAGGCTATATTTGTTACATTGCAGAGCATAAATCAAATTCTGAAGATTCCAACTACTAGGCTTCGTATAGCTATTTCGCAATAAGAAATTTAAATGCGACTCACCTTAAGTCGTAAATAGGTGGGGATACTTATTTCTTATTTCCTCCTCAGCTTCCCAGGTCATTTCCTCGATGTTGTTATTTCGCCATAACACTTTTACGGAAGCCACTTCTTTAGTTCGAAGCTTTCTTACCTGCCGATCTAAAATAGCTACTGGTACCTCTGCATAAGATAAGTCTTCAGCAATGTGGATATCCTCCATGGGTGTAATACTTCGCAACATAGATACATGAAACACAGGATGGACTGCTCCCAATTCTGAAGGCAAATCAAGCTCGTACGCCACCTTACCAATCCTTCGAATAATCTTATACGGTCCAACATACCTGGGGCTGAGCTTCCCCTTCTTTCCAAATCGCATTGACGCCCTTCATAGGTGATATTTTCAGGAAAACTCAATCTCCTAGATTAAACTCTAAGTCTCGTCGTCGAACATCTGCATAAGACTTCTGCCGATTTTGTGCTGTATAGAGCCGGTCTCTAATAAGTTTTACCTTTTCCATTGCTTGCTGGACTAAATTAGGACCTAGCAACTCTGCTTCCCCGACCTCAAACCAACCGATCGGCGACCTACACTTCCGCCCGTATAGTGCTTCGTAAGGGGCCATCTTAATACTAGCTTGGAAACTGTTATTATAAGCGAACTCAATAAGAGGTAAATGATCATCCCAACTTCCTTTAAAATCTAGCACGCAGGCACGTAACATATCCTCAACTATCTGAATAGTACGCTCTGCCTGTCCATCAGTTTGTGGATGAAAAGCGGTGCTAAGATTTACCTGCGTTCCTAGACCCTTCTGAAAAGATTTCCAAAAATGTGCTGTAAATTGAGCCCCTCGATCAGAGATAATAGATAATGGTACTCCGTGAAGGCGAACAATCTCTCGAATGTAAAGCTTGGCGTAATCCTCGGTTGAATATGTTGTCCTGACTGGCAGGAAATGAGTAGATTTTGTAAGCCTATCAATAATTACCCATCATACCTCCGTGGAGTACGAGGTAAACCAGTGATGAAGTCCATATTTATCATGTCCCATTTCCATAATGGAAGTTCAATATACTGAGTTAGGCCTCCAGGCTTCTGATGTTCGGCTTTAACTTGCTGGCAATTGGGACATTGGGCTACTATCTCCGCAATATCTTTTTTCATCCCATTCCACCAATAGATCTGTCGAAGGTCCCGATACATCTTTGTCGCTCCAGGGTGAACTGCATATCTAGAATAATGGGCCTCCAAAAGAATCTTGGCGCGGAGCTCTCCAACTGTCGGTACACATAAGAGGCCCTGGTATCTAAGTACCCCATCTCCAGTTAACTCAAATAAAGGTTGTCGTTGCTGTGGAATACTTTCCCTCAGTTTTATAAGCTCAGGATCCTCGTGTTGTCGCTCTTTCACTTCAGTAATAAAAGAAGATTTTGCTGTATTCTGAACGAGAATGCGTCCACCCTCTGCGTCTATCAAATGCACCTGCAAATTAGCTAGCTGGCATAGATATTTGGTCATCTTGACCTTATCAGCTTCAACATGGCTTAGACTGCCCATGGACTTCCGACTAAGGGCATCAGCAACAATATTAGCTTTGCCGGGATGATATAAAATATCAACATCATAGTCCTTTAGTAATTATAGCCATCTTCTTTGTCGTAGGTTCAGCTCCCTCTGTTTAAATGAATATTGAAGGCTCTGGTGGTCGGTGAAAATATCAATATGAACCCCATATAGATAATGCCGCCAAATCTTTAGGGCAAAGACAACTGCGGCTAACTCAAGATCGTGCGTAGGATNAAGCCGATAAAATGACATATATAGATGTCGAATATCCTATTTAACCGAATGAGTGGAATTAACCTAATAGCATCAAGAAAATACTCCAGCTACAATCCCAATGCCTTTCACAGAAGGTCTTTCTAACAATAAAATAGTAAAATATCACATTTGACGTCTTAGGAATTTCCCAGAATTCGTGCTAAAAGGAAAGACGGAGCTTAGCCTTAACATACCTTTCCAAAGAACGTCTGAATGCCTGTAATTCCTTCACAAAAGTTGTTCCTTACGTCATAAGCTTCGCAAACACTATATATATGCAGCTTATACGCACCTATAAATAGTTCATAATTGAGTTTAAATCGGCAGATTTGCCATATAACCCTAACTTGACGAAACATCCATAGAACTTTGTAAAAACGATCATAAAAGAGTCCCAAGATGAATACCTTGGAAAACCAAGTATATAACCTAAAGAACCAGCAAGGATATCAAATTCCTATCTTCCAAGAATAGCTCCAAACACAGCTAATAGAAGGGGGAACCGATTGCAAAGCGTAGAGATTGTGTTTCTAGGTACGGGGGCAAATTTTAATGGTAGAAATCGTTAAAAACGCACCTTAATCACTCAAGAACACCATGGAGCCTTATCTTCAGCTTTCTTACTGTTTTAGAACGAAAATGAAATGTTTTTAGGTCTGAAAAGTCGAATTTGCCGACTTATACTACTTGCTTGACCCGACCCGGTTCGCGACCCGGGTTTCAACCCGGATAGTCTGCGGTAAATCGGTCATAACGTTTTACTCCGATGTCGGTTTGATGTGAGGTTTTTTTGGTTGCAAATTAGACGCGTGGACCTTCGACTCGGTAGGTTGTGGGTCCCATAAATCTTTATATATTGGGAGAAATGGTCTGACACATTTGACCCAAAGTTTAGAAAATTTAGTAGAGAAAATTACGATAACTTTCGCGGACCTTATTTCGCAACTTGCTTGACTCGAAAACTTAACATGGGGTCTCACAGTCTCCCCCCCTTAAGAACATTCGTCTGCGAATTGGTCAATTCAATTCCTTGGTTTCATTTCTTTTCCGCTAATACGTTATTTGCAAGGCTATATTTGTTACATTGCAGAGCATAAATCAAATTCTGAAGATTCCAACTACTAGGCTTCGTACAGCTATCTCGCAATAAGAAATTTAAATGCGACTCACCTTAAGTCGTAAATAGGTGGGGGTACTTCTTCCTCATTTCCTCCTCAGCTTCCCAGGTCATTTCCTTAATGTTGTTATTTCGCCATAACATTTTCACGGAAGCCACTTCTTTAATTCGAAGCTTTCTTACCTGCCGATCTAAAATAGCTACTGGTACCTCTGCATAAGATAAGTCTTCAGGAATGTCAATATCCTCCATGGGCGTAATACATGAAGGATCTCCAATGCACTTTCGCAACATAGATACATGAAACACAGGATGGACTGCTCCCAATTCTGAAGGCAAATCAAGCTCGTACGCCACCTTACCAATCCTCCGAATAATGTTATATGGTCCAACATACCTGGGGCTGAGCTTCCCCTTCTTTCCAAATCGCATGACGCCCTTCATAGGTGATATTTTCAGGAAAACTCAATCTCCTAGATTAAACTCTAAGTCTCGTCGTCGAACATCTGCATAAGACTTCTGCCGACTTTGTGCTGTACAGAGCTGGTCTCTAATAAGTTTTACCTTTTCCATTGCTTGCTGGACTAAATTAGGACCTAGCAACTCTGCTTCCCCGACCTCAAACCAACCGATCGGCGACCTACACTTCCGCCCGTATAGTGCTTCATAAGGGGCCATCTGAATACTAGCTTGGAAGCTGTTATTATAACCGAACTCAATAAGAGGTAGATGATCATCCCAACTTTCTATAGAATCTAGAACGCAGGCACGTAACATATCCTCAATTGTCTGAATAGTACGCTCTGCCTGTCTATCAGTTTGCGGATGAAAGGCGGCGCTAAGATTTACCTGCGTGCCTAGACCCTTCTGAAAAGATTTCCAAAAATGTGCTGTAAATTGAGCCCCTCGATCAGAGATAATAGATAATGGTACTCCGAGAAGGCGAACAATCTCTCAAATGTAAAGCTTGGCATAATCCTCGACTGAATATGTCGTCCTGACTGGCAGAAATGAGCAGATTTTGTAAGCCTATCAATAATTACCCAAATAGAATCATACCTCCATGGAGTGCGAGGCAAACCAGTGATGAAGTCCATATTTATCATGTCCCATTTCCATAATGGAAGTTCAATATACTGAGTTAGGCCTCCAGGCCTCTGATGTTCGGCTTTAACTTGCTGGCAGTTGGGACATTGGGCTACCATCTCCGTGATATCTTTTTTCATCCCATTCCACCGATAAATCTGTCGAAGGTCGCGATACATATTTGTCTCTCCGGGGTGAACTGTCTAGAATAATGGGCCTCTGAAAGAATCTTGGCGCGGAGCTCTCCGACTGTCGGTACACATAAGCGGCCCTGGTATCCAAGGAATCCATCTCCAGTTAGCTCAAATAAAGGTTGTCGCTGCTGTGGAATACTTTCCCTCAGTTTTATAAGCTCAGGATCCTCGTGTTGTCGCTCTTTCACTTCAGTAACAAAAGAAGATTTTGCTGTAATCTGAATGAGAATGCGTCCACCCTCTGCATCTACCAAAAGCACCTGCAAATTAGCTAGTTGGCATAGATATTTGGTCATCTTGACCTTATCAGCTTCAACATGGCTTAGACTGCCCATGGACTTCCGGCTAAGGGCATCAGCAACAATATTAGCTTTGCCGGGATGATATAAAATATCAATATCATAGTCCTTTAGTAATTCTAGCCATCTTCTTTGTCGTAGGTTCAGCTCCCTCTGTTTAAATAAATACTGAAGGCTCTGGTGGTCGGTGAAAACATCAATATGAACCCCATATAGATAATGCCGCCAAATCTTTAGGGTGAAGACAACTGCGGCTAACTCAAGATCGTGCGTAGGATAGTTCTGTTCATGTTTCTGCAACTATCTAGAGGCGTACGCGATAACCTTACCATGCTGGATAAGAACACAACCTAGGCCAATTCTCGAGGCATCACAGTATACAACATAACCCTTGGTGCCATCCGGAAGAGTCAAGATAGGTGCCATTGTAAGCCTTTTCTTTAGCTCCTGAAAACTTTGTTCACATGCCTCAGTCCACTGAAACTTAGCTCCCTTATGTGTCAGTTTCGTCAATGGTGCAGAGATAGAGGAAAATCCCTCCACAAACCTTCGGTAATATCCTGCCAAGCCTAAAAAGCTACGAACCTCTGTCGGATTCAAGGGCCTCGGCCAAGTCATCACAGCTTCAATCTTTTGGCCATCAACCTTGATACCATCTCCGGTAATAACATGACCAAGAAAAGCTATAGAAGTTAGCCAAATTTCACATTTAGAGAATTTAGCATATAACCTGTAGTTCTGGAGAGTCTGCAATGCAGCTCGCAAGTGGTCCGCATACTCGGCTTCCGATCGTGAATATATCAGGATGTCGTCAATAGACACAATCACAAATTCATCTAAGAATGGTTTGAATACCCAACTCATAAGATCCATTAAGGCTGCTGGGGCATTTGTAAGCCCGAAAGACATGACAAGTAATTCAAAATGGCCATACCTCGCCCTAAATGCTGTTTTCGGGATATCAATATCCCTGACTCGTAGCTGATGATAACCGGATTGCAAATCGATCTTCGAAAAGCATTTGGCACCTTGTAACTGGTCGAACAAGTCTCAATCCATGGAAGAGGATACTTATTCTTGATAGTGACTTTATTTAGTTGCCTGTAGTCAATACACATCCGCAAGGAGCCATCTTTCTTTCGAACAAAGAGCACTGGAGCACCCCCATGGGGATGTACTTGGCCTAATAAAGCCTTTATTAAGCAAGTCCTTCAGTTGTTCCTTCAATTCCCTTAGCTCTGCAGGAGCCATTCTGTAGGGAGGAATGGATATAGGCTGCGTATCAGGAAGCAAATCTATAGCGAAATCGATTTCCCTTTCAGGGGGAATTCCTGGAAGCTCGTCAGGGAATACCGTCGGGAATTCATTCACAATAGGAACCGACTGAAGAGTCGCTGGCTCCTTATATATATCCCTGACATGAACCAGATGGTATATATAGACTTTAGCAATAAACTTCCGAGCCCTAAGGTAGGAAATAAACTTACCCTTGGACGTAGCTGCATTACCTTTCCATTCAAGGACAGGCTCACCAGGAAAATGAAATCGGACCAACTTTGCACGACAATCAATATTGGCATAACAAGCTGCCAACCAATCCATACCCATAATGACATCGAAGTCTAGCATAAGTAATTCAACTAAATCAACAGAGGTTGGACGACCATTAATTAACACTGTACAACCTCGATAGACATGATTAGCTACAATAGAGTCGCCAATTGGCGTAGACACCTCAACTGACTGTGGCAACAACTCAGATCTCATGTCAAGCTTACCAGCAATAAATGGAGTAATATATGAAAATGTAGAACCGGGATCTATCAATGCATAAATGGCATGAGAATATATTGTCAATATACCCGTGACAACATCTGGGGATGCCTCTAAATCCTGTCGGCCTGTGAATGCATAAAAGCGGTTCTAGCCACCAATAGAACCTGAGGTGTCTCCTCCACCTCTCCCCCTACCACGGCCCTGAGTAGACTGTGGACCTGGTCGGGGAGCACGGACTGAGGGCGAAGAGGCTGCTGTGGATCCTGAAGGCTGAGCTGGTGGACCTCTCCCTAATCCCGGGCACCGACTAATAAAATGTCCTATCTGCCCACAATGATAACATGCACTCGAACCCTGTCTACACTGCCCGGTGTGCAGCTTACCGCACTGAGTACATGGAGGAGTAGGCTGTCTCATTTGTGCGGAACGCTCCTATCGACGGCTCTCAGGCTGGCCTGAGTTCTACCTCGGTCCTGACTGAATATGTCGATCAAACCGTTGCCCTGCCATGCTTGTGGTGGGAAACTGCTGACCGAGGTGGATATCGATGGAGTGGGGGATGGAGTGGGGGCCTAAATCACCTCGTGGCTCCCTATAAACCCTGTAGTACGAGTCCTCTTACTCTGCTCTCTATCCCTACGAGTATCACGAATCCAACGGGAAAGGTCCTCTGTAGTCTGAGCGAAAGCCTGTATGCGGGAAATATCTACATCATCCTATAGGGATGCTACCCTACAATCTCTAATCAGATGATCCCCCAAAACATCCACATAATGATGAACTCTAGCCCTCATGGTACGTACGATATCTGGTGCATACCTCGCCAAAGAATTAAACTTATGGCTATAATCCCTCACACTCATATCCCCCTGCTTCAGGTTAAGAAACTGGTCAAGACGGGCCTCCCGAACCTCCCGGGGCAAATAATGGGCTAGAAAAGCCTCAGAGAAGTCCTCCCACTCTGCTGGCGGAGCATTAGGTCCTCTAGATCTCTCCCATGCCTCATACCATAGGACAGCTACATCATGTAGTCGAAAAGAAGCCAACTCCACAGCCTCGGTGACGGAGGCATGCATCACCCTCAATACTCTATACATTTGGTCTATAAAGTCCTGGGGATCCTCAGTGGAACTGGATCCTGTAAATAAAGGGGGGGCCAAGGGAAGAAACTCTCGTACCGTCGAGCTTCCTGTCCGATCTCTCCGGGAATCTGCTCCTGAATCTAGCTGTCACTCATGAATAGAAACCATCCTAGTCAGCAACTGAACTGCCTCCCTCATCCCCTGTTCTCCAGTCTCTGATGGGAGGACAACAGGTGCTGGAGGTCCCGTGTCTCTAGTTGCCATAGGTACTAATGGAACTGGTGAGGCTGTGGGTACTGCATCTATCGGGGCTCCAACACGGGCTGGGGAAGCTGAAACTAGGAGTACTGGAGACTCACTGTGTGCCTCTAAGGGAAATCTATCCCTCTGACCTGGTGGGGAACGACTGGTACCTTCCCCCGGATCCATACCTATCTCTCGCTGTGCCATCTCCTGAGCGTAGGTAGCCTGTTAGATAAGAAACACAAATCATGATTCAGATTTCATATGTTCTTATAACTTGGCTCTATAGCACAATCTATTAATTGAAAGAAACGTAACCATTCCTAAATGCCTCATAGCCTCCTGATTATAAGTGTGGTGCACAACACACCCATAAGCAAGACTCTAGTAGACACGGCTTGTGGACTCCCTGGGATACGACCTGCTCTGATACCAAGTTTGTCACGCCCCAAACTAGGGGAGGCGCGACTGGCACTCGATACTATATTCAATCGAGTTAGCCACTAAACATACTAGCTAACTAAACTGAGGGCCCAACAGATCGGGCAGCACAACATCTGAAATACTCAGCCTAGACCATTAAGGTCATGACCTGAATAACAATAAGCCATATAAACAAAGGTAGACGAGCCAAAGTAATAAAGTACTAGCTGGCCGACGAGGCCGCGATTGGAGACATACATGCCTACACACACATATATATACATGCCAAGCCTATGGGCTGGAAACTGAAAGCTACAAAAAAGAAACCCAAAATACTGTGTCCACAATAGCCTCTAAGAGTGTCATAAGCACTGTCGAGACAAGGCCCCGACTATACCCAAACTGTACAACAAAAGTAACCATTCTAGGTACGCTACAGGAAGAGGTGGAGGTTACCGACTCACAGCTGAACTTCGAACTCCTAGCGGAGGGGTCGATCAGAGTCCCTATCTAGACCTGCATGCACGAAACAAAAATGCAGTGTCCCCAGGCAACGGGACATCAGTACGAATAAAATGTACTGATGTGTAAGGCAGGCAGCAGAGTCATAAATAGCTGATGTAAAAAAAAAAAAGCAACACGGATACCACCTGACACTGAAACTCTGATAGCCTCCATGGCTGACATCTGACTTCATAGTAATCAAATATGCATGGTATGTTCGTGTAATCGTATGTCGTGAATACATATATATTGATGCAAATGCATGACATACCCAACCAAATGCTAGCAATGGCGGTCTCTTCCGATAGCTAACCGGTATCATATTGCCAACCTGTGGCCATCTGTACAATGTATATAGTTTTTCGGGCAAATAGGCCCCTTACCTCCGATTATAGCTCGAAGTCCATGCATAATATGCCATGTATGATATGAACTTTGAATGCACATAGTAGGCCATAACAAGAACTTAGCCAATCTTGGCTCATAGGTACTCTTATTCTCATGATCTCATAATCACATTCGTATCGCATACAATTGTTTCGTGGAACCTTGTATGCTTTCTTTTCTTTTGAATAAGCTTGAAAACTTAACTCGACTTTTAGAAGTCCACGAAAAAAATCAAGTGTTTTAGTAGTTCAAACATACAAATTACATTTGAGATTTTTGAAAATCGACGTGTCACTTTAGAGATTTTAAAATACACTTTAACAAGGAAGAAGAACTGATCGCAAATACTAAATGCCTTTATTCTTTCTTTTTTTAGTCACACAACCCAAAGATGAATAAGAATTCATATATATAGACATATAGTAAAGAAAGCCGACAAAATGACATATATAGATGTCGAATACCCTATTTAACCGAATGAGTGGCATATCAACCTAATAGCATCATGAAAATACTCCAGCTACAATCTCATTGCCTTTCACAGAAGGTCTTTCTAACAATAAAATAGTAAAATATCACATATGACGTCTTAGGAATTTCCCATAATTCATGCTAAAAGGAAGGACGGAGCTTAGCCTTATCCAACGAACGCCGGGATCATTAAAATGCTCGAGGAGTTAACCAGACGAGTTGAGTCAGGCGAGAAGAAGATCGAGGCCAATGATAAAAGGTAGAAACATATAATTCGAGGGTGGACCAAATTCCAGGAGCACCTCCGGTATTAAAAGGTTTAAACTCAAAGAAATTCGTACAGAAACCTTTTCCATCAAGCGCCGCCCCAAAACCCATACCGAAGAAGTTTCGCATGCCGGAGATTCCCAAATACAATGGGACATCTGACCCAAATGAGCATGTAACAGCATACACATGCGCCATAAAGGGAAATGATCTAGAAGACGATGAGATTGAGTCCGTTCTCTTAAAGAAATTCGGAGAGACCTTGTCAAAGGGGGCAATGACTTGGTATCACAATTTGCACCCGAATTCCATCGATTCTTTTGCCATGCTTGCGGACACCTTCGTGAAAGCTCATGCGAGTGCCATCAAAGTGGAGACATAGAAATCGGACTTATTTAAAGTTAGGCAAAGAGATAACGAGATGCTCAGGGAATTCGTATCTCGCTTTTAGATGGAACGAATGGACCTACCACCGGTCACTGATGATTGGACCGTACAGGCCTTCACCCAAGGACTCAACGCTCGGAGTTCAACGGCTTCACAACAGCTTAAACAATGCTTGATTGAATATCCGACTGCCACATGGGCGGATATACACAACCGATATCAATCGAAGATCAGGGTCGAGGACGACCAACTTGGAGCCCCTTCGGGATCCACTTACCCCATCAGAACTCATGATAGGGTTCAAATGTATATTTATCAAGAACCACGATCGAGCAGAGACAGGCATCGACCATACCCTGGAGACCAAAAGGCCATTCCAGTAAGGCAGGGTTCCCTGAGATGAGAAAGGAGGAACGATCTTAATCGGAGTAACCGAGGACCATTGGCAATAAACAACTTCGAGGGAACTCTAGCCATCGAGAAGCACCACGGCTATCCGAGTATAACTTCAACGTCGACTCGAGTACTCTCGTATCGGCCATCGGTCGCATTAAGGATACTAAGTGGCCTCGACCACTACAATCGGATCCAGCTAAGAGAGAGCCCAGTTTGATATGTAAGTATCATGGTACACATGGGCACAAGACAGAGGACTGTCGACAGTTGAGGGAAGAGGTGGCACGGTTGCTCGAAAATGGACACCTTCGAGAGTTTTTGAGCGATCGAGCCAAAAACCATTACGGGAACAAGATAGACCAGTAAACCAGGAGGAGCCTCAGCATACTATCAATATGATAATCGGTGGGGTAGATACACCCCAAGGTCCGGTATTGAAACGCACGAAAATATCCATCACCCGAGAAAAGCGAACTCAGGATTATGCGATGGAGGGAACTTTGCACTTCAGCGAGGAGGATGCGGAAGGAATCATACAACCCCATAACGACGCCTTAGTAATATCGGTGCTTATATACAAAACTAAGGTGAAGCGTGTATTGGTCGATCTCGGTAGTTCGGCCAACATAATCCGGTCATGGGTTATCGAACAACTTGGGTTGACAGACCGAATTACCCCTGAAGTTCGGATTCTCAATGGTTTCAACATGGCTTGCGAGACAACCAAAGGGGAAATAACTTTACCAGTGAACACTGCCGGTACCGTTCCGGAAACAAAATTCTGCATAATCGAAGGAGATATGAGGTACAACGCCTTGCTCGGGAGACCGTGGATTCATGATATCAGAGCGGTACCCTCAACACTGCATCAAATGTTGAAATTCCCATCGACTGATGGGATCATAACTGTTTATGGAGAGCAACATGCGGCAAAATAGATGTTCGCAGTAGAAGAAGCAGTGCCGAAACCAATAGCTCCTTCCCAAAGAACCAAATAGCAATCATAGGCATCGCCTTCAACGAACGAAGGCGAACAGGAGCTTCTCGAAGATGATGACTACGGGATTCCTCGGTCATTCATCGGCCCCGACGAATCCGATGCAACTAAGTCAACGGTCGAGGAACTCGAGCAAATTTTACTCCGAGGAGATGCACCGGATCGGAAGGTATACCTGGGCTCGGGCATAAGCTCCGAGCTCAGGACCAAACTTATTCATTTTCTTTCAGCTAACGAAGACTCTTTCACTTGGTCCCATCTTGACATAATAGGGATACCTCCGGAGATCACGACTCACAAACTGAGCATCGATCCTAAATTTCGGCCGGTCAAGCAAAAGAGGAGGCCTCAATCTGAAGTCAAGCAAGCATTCATCACAGATGAGGTAACCAAGCTTTTAAATATAGGATCCAATTGGGAAGTTAAATACCCGGAATGGTTAGAAAATGTAGTTGTAGTTCCTAAGAAGGGAAATAAGTTAAGAATGTGCATAGATTATAAAGATTTAAACAAGGCATACCCTAAAGATTCTTTTCCCTTACCTAACATCGATCGCATGATCGATGCCACCGCTGGCCACGAGACCCTTAGCTTTCTCGACGCCTATTTTGGCTATAACCAGATATGAATGGACAAGGATGATCAAGGAAAGACATCCTGTCATCACTAAGTATGGTACACACTATTATAACGTGATGCCATTCGGGTTAAAGAATGCGGGGGCTACTTATCAACACCTAGTAAACAAAATGTTCGAAGAACAACTAGGAAAAACGATGGAAGTTTACATTGATGATATGTTAGCTAAGTCCCTGCGAGCAGAGGACCATTTGTGCCATTTGCAGGAAACGTTCGATGTCCTGAAACGGTACAACATGAAGTTAAACCCGGAGAAGTGCGCATTTGGAGTGGGCTCGGGAAAATTCCTCGGTTTCATGATCTGGAATCGAGGAATATAAATTAACCCCGAAAAGATCAAAGCCAATGAAGACATTACAGTTGTAGATAGTGTAAAGGCAGTACAAAAGCTGACAGGTCGGATGGCCGCTTTAGGCCGATTCATTTCGAGGTCTTCCGATAGAAGTCGCCGATTTTTCAACTTGCTGAAAAAGAAGAACGATTTCTCGTGGAGTCCGGAATGTTAGCGCGCGTTAGAAGAACTTAAGAGGTATCTCTCTAGCCCACCTTGCTACATACACCAAAAACAGGTGAGCAACTATACCTCTACCTTGCCGTTTCGGAAGTAGCGGTGAGTGGGGTCCTAGTCCGAGAAGAACAAGGTACACAGTTTCCTATTTATTACGTCAGTAGAACCTTAGGTGAAGCTGAAACTAGATACCCGCATTTAGAAAAATTAGCACTCGCTTTATTAAGTGCCTCTAGGAAACTAAAACCCTACATCCAGTGCCATCCATATGTGTAGTAACGACTTATCCCCTGAGAAATGTAATGCATAAGCCCGAGTTATCCGGTCGATTGGCCAAGTGGGCCATCGAAATAAGCGGGTACAATATCGAATATCGGCCCCGAACCTCGATCAAATCTCAAGTATTGGCAGATTTCGTCGCCGATTTTGCGCCGTCACTAATACCCGAGGTCGAGAAAGAATTAATGACCGAATCGGGTACTCCTTCGAGAGTGTGGACCCTGTTCACAGACGGAGCCTCGAACTCGAAAGGATCGGGGCTTGGTATCGTACTAAAGCCCCCAACCGAAAATACTATTCGACAGTCTATTAAGACAGTAAAATTGACTAACAACAAAGCGGAGTATGAAGCTATGATTGCAGGTTTAGAGCTGGCCAAAAGCCTGGGAGCTGAGATAATCGAAGCCAAATGCGTTCCTCCTCGTGGTCAACCAAGTAAATAGGACTTTCAAAGTTAGAGAAGGGCGAACGCAGAGGTATTTGGACAAGCTTCAAGTCACGTTGCACATGTTTAAGGAATGGACTCTATAGCACATACCTCGAGAACAAAACAGTGAGGCCGACACCCTCGCCAACCTGGGATCATCGGTCGAAGATGAGGAGATCGAGTCCGAAAAGGTCGTACAACTCTTGAGGTCGGTGGTGGAGGAAGGCCATGCCGAAATTAATTCAACGAGCTCGACCTGGGATTGGAGGAACAAGTATATAGAATATCTCAATTCAGGTAAACTCCCTTCGGATCCTAAAGAATCGAGAGCTTTACGCACAAAGGCAGCTCGTTTCTATTTATTCGATAATGGGACCCTATTCAGAAGGACATTCGGAGGCCCCCTCGCAATATGTCTTGGACCAGGCGACACCGAGTATATTTTAAGGGAAATACACGAGGGCACATATGGATATCACTCCGGTTCAGAATCCTTGGTTCGAAAAATAATTCGAGCCAGCTACTATTGGATCGATATGGAGAAATATGCAAAGAAGTTCGTTCGCAAGTGCAACGAGTGCCAAAGGCACGCACCGATGATCCACCAGCCCGGGGAGACACTGCATTCAGTCCTATTGCCATGACCATTCATGAAATGGGGAATGGACATCGTTGGCCCTCTCCCTTATTCGCCAGGTAAAGCTCAATTTATTCTTCTTATGACTGACTACTTCTCCAAATGGGTTGAAGCGCGAGCTTACGAAAAAGTTAGAGAAAAGGAAGTAATCGACTTCATCTGGGACCACATCATATGTCGATTTGGGATGCCATTAGAGATCGTGTGCGATAATGGCAAGCAGTTCATCGGCAGTAAAGTGACGAAGTTCTTCGAAGACAACAAGATCAAGAGGATCTTATCGACGCCCTATCACCCAGCGGCAACGGACAAGCTGACTCGACCAACAAAACGATAATTTGAAACTTGAAGAAAAGGTTAACCGACGCAAAGGGAAAATGGAAAGAAATACTGCCCGAGGTTCTATGGTCATACCGTACAACTGATAAAACCAGCACTGGGGCCACTCCTTTCTCTCTAGTATACGGTGCTGAAGCGTTAATAACAGTCGAGGTAGGCGAACCGAGTATCAGGTTCCGATACGCAACCGAAGAACCAAATCGAGAAGCTATGAACATCAATTTAGAATTATTGGACGAAAGAAGGGAAGCAGCCCTTATTCGAATGGCGACCCAAAAACAAAAGATCGAAAGGTATTACAACCGGAGAGCCCATCTTCGACACTTCAACATCGGAGACCTGGTGCTCAGAAGAATCACACCCAATACTCGAGATCCGAATGAAGGAAAGTTAGGACCGAACTGGAAGGGCCCTACACCATCTTGAAGGTCACTGGAAAGGGATCTTACAAGCTCGGAACCATGAAGCGAAAACAGCTGCCAAACAATTGGAACATAAGCCACTTAAATCGATACTATTGTTGAGGTATGAAATTTCATTTTTTCGTTTGTTTTTACTAACGTCTGCAGGTATTGAACGAGGTAATCTCGAACCAGGAAGCACAGGACATTAGGGCTGAAAGCACGCGTTGCACTCTTTTTCCCTTCGACCGATTTTGTCCCCATGGTTTTACGGCAAGGTTTTTAATGAGGCAACCAGTAATCGTGCTAACTTAGATCGGTCGCTCATCGAAGATAATAATATTTGGTGCAGCCCTTCGGTCGACCATGAATATCAGAAGATTGCTTATCTACTTCGATTCATTGTTTGGCCACTTCAATTCGGGGGAACTTCTCATAGATCGTTAGGAATTAATGTAAGGGTCAAACGGTCAAAAGTACCGTGCCCGAGTAGATTGATCTACCCCCTAAGCAAATTCTACAAGCACCTGAATGCTAATAAAAGCTTTTCGGCACCGATATCTTGTCTCCAAGCACAAGGGCCCCTTCAATTTTTATTACATGATCAAAAATTAAAATTGCTCAGAACTTCACACGAAAATCGAAGGGGAGTAAGACCTGTTAAGGCAAACCCCAACTTATAAAAGGCTAAGGCCGAATCAAGTAAAACTCGAAGGGGGGTAAGACCGGTTAAGGCAAACCCCAATTTCTTAAAAGGCCAAGGCCTTATCGAGTTAATGAAACAAGAAGGGAAGTAAGATCTCCTGAGGCAAACCCCAATTTATAAAAGGCTAAGGTCGAATCAAGTTAGACTCGAGGAGAATTGAAATCTGTTAAGGCAGAACTCTGATTTCTTAATAGGCCAAGGCCACGTCGGGTTAACAAAATTCGAAAAGGAACAAGACCTGTTAAGTCAAACCTCGGACCCCTTTTGAGGCTTAGGTCTTACCCAATCGGCCATGAAAGGGGAAAATCTGCTAAGAAATAAGCTAAGTCTTAACTAAGCCTGAAGGGCAGAAAATTCTACAAATTGAATTATCAGAGAGTCAGAATAGACCGAACAAGAAAGGGAGATAAAAGAAAATCTTTCATATATGTGAAGCAAAGTATGTTACAAAAGTGAGAATCCTAAAAAGACATATTATACAACAGATGACATTAATCAGAATTCTCGAAGTCTTCTTCTTCTTCTGGGAAGGCTCGTTTTCTAGCATCGGCTTCGATCCTTGCTGCATCATCAACCTCGGTGGATAGACCGAAGCCTCGAGCTTGTAACTCTTCGAGAACAAAAAGGTGGGTTTGGCATTTGGTATACTTGACCAGAATCTTTGATTGCTCCTGGGCAGCCTCGGCATCGGCCCTGTATTGAGCTATTAGATCATCGGCATCAGCTTTGGACGTGGCAATCTCCGATTTTGCCGATTGCAGCTTGTTGACCAAAATATCACGATCCGAGGTAAGAGTCTCGACCTGAGATCGAAGCGTATCGGTGCTCTAAGTCAGAGTCCCGATTTTCTCTTGTGCCTCCGAGACTTGTTCTTCCAAAGAAACCACTCGAGTTTGGAGGGTCTGCTTTTCCGAGGCCAGCAGATCGATCTTAGCTCTCCATTCGTTGGTCTCTGCTTTGGCCTCGCTCGATGCGGATCGGAATTGATTTATTCGGTCAAGTTGTTGCCCCATCCGGTCGAGTGTATTAGCATTCTCCCTGCGCATAAAGTCTAGCTCAACCCGAAGGGTCGACATCTCCCCTTCAAGTTGCTCACGACGTGCCTTTTCTTCCCTTAGTCGAAGAAAAGCCTCATGATGAAGCACCGAGGCCTACGAATATGAAAGAAAATAAGACAGTCAGTCTAGATTCAAAAGTAAAATGGCAAACACCGAACAAAGCCTGTAAGAAGTTTTACCTTATTTGATGCCTGTTGAGCTTCATTGAACAAGCAGGCCTCATCCACCTCGTTCATTGCAGCCTGATCTTCCTCGGTTACCAGACATCGAAGATAATTAGCCACCCGCACAGGCGCAGAAAGGGCCCTAGCATCTTCGGGAATGACAAACTTTATTATCCTTTTTCGATCAGGGTTGGAACTCGGAGCAGGAAATCTATCGACCAGCTTGGGACCGAAAGATGCCCTGCTCGTCTCGGCAGAGGGACTCTTCCTCGGCACTTCGAGCTCAAAGGTGTCAGCCGATGGCACACCGTCGAAGAAGTCTTCAAAAGGCCCTTCCGGTACATGGTCTTTGCTCGGCGAATGCGCTCTTGCAGCTCGGGCTTCATTGAAGGTTGCCTCCGAGAAAGAAGGGAAGTCCATTGCTTCTGGGGGACCCGAGGTTCCCTGTGCTGCCTCCCCTGCATCGGCGGAAGCCCCGGTTCCTGCCCCTGCATCGAGGTCCTCTACTCGATGAATACAAGCTTCATCGATCCTCGACTCGGGGACTGCCCGAGATGGCTCGTTGCTTAAAATCTCGAGGCCCCTATCTTCCTCGGATTCATCACTCAACCGGATAGCTAAGTCAGCAATTTTGGTCTTACGAGCTATGCTCTTCTTCTTAATTCTTTTTTTCTCGGGCCCAGAAGAACTGGGGGCTTCTTTTCTCTTTTTCTCTCCTTCCTGCTCCGAGATAGGGGAAGGGCGGGGAACCTCTCTACCGGGGGACGTTGGCCTTAATTCAGCGTCCTTCGATAGACCTGCAAAGGAAGGAGGAAGTAAATTAGTGGCATCATCGATCACATAAAGCGTGGAACACAAATGATATCAGCCTCACCATGATTTTTGGCCTCCCATAGGCCCTTCGTTATCTCGTGCTAGGCTCGCTCTGAGTAGGTCCTTTGAGCTACCACCTTCCGGACCCACTCTTCCAAATGTTGAATCGCAGCCGGCATTTGAGAAACAGCTACATTTTGTTAAAATACATTAGTGAGATAACAAAGGAAAGTCAACAGACGAATTAGGATACGAAAATGATTCTTACGGTTCATGTTCCACTTTTCAGGGAATGGCATATCTTCAGCAGGGATCAGGTCTGACGTCCTTATTCGAACAAATCGGCTCATCCAGCCTCGATCCTTATCCTCGTCAATGCTTGAAAACAGTGCTTTGCTTGCCCCGCGAGCGAGTTTTATTAGTCCCCCTCGGAAGACTCGGGGACTGTATAATCGCAGCAAATGATCGAGGGTGAAAGGATGCCCATCGACCTTGCTCACGAAAAAACGAAAAAGATGAATTATTCGCCAAACGGAGGGGTGAATCTGACCCAGCGTTACATTGTACCTTTTGCAAAAGGCGACAATGATGGGGTCCAAATGGCCCAACGTGAAGGGGTAAGTGTAAACACTCAAATAGCCCTCCACGTGGGTGGTAATTGCCTCGTCCGGTGAGGGAACTACCACATCTTTGCCAACCCAATTACATTCTACCTTCACCCTCTAGATGGTTTTGTTCGTGATCGAACTAATATATCTGACGACCGGTTCACCACGGCCCGGTACAGAAGAGGCTGTCTCTACCTTAAAGTCGGAGCCGATTGAGCATCTGACCGGTAGGAACGCTTTTAGAGGAGGCTCTGCCGAAGTTTCCTCAGCAACGACAGGCTCGGCCTCTTCAGTGGGTTGAGAGGAAGAGGGTTGTTGCTTCTGAGGAACAGACTTAGATGTCTTTTCCATTGGAATTAAAGGGATGGAAAGCAAGTAGATGCAAGCGTAAAAAGAGAAATTACTTGAAGAACAGAGTTTAGAGAACTTGGATAATATGGTGCTCAAACGACACAAACTTGAAAACTGAAGAATGAGAGGGCTATTTATACTTTTCAAAAGCGGCGGTTCAAAACCCAAAATGAGAAAGCATTAATTGGTGCTTGCAGGTATTGCAGAGTTTGTCGTCAGTTGGTACATGAAAAGACATTTTTGATACTGGCCACGTGCGTCATCATGCTGCCGTCACTTATCAACAAGACGTTTTGTGTTATCTGATTTGACGTTCTGAATTCCGTGTCGCTCACCATATGTATGTTTCCACTAAGTCTAATCTTAAAAGCGGCGGCTGATATCGTTTCTTGTCATTACTCTCCAAAAAACGAGGGGACTATCTGTACGGGGTCGAACCCGATCGCTTGCATAGGAAGTACCGGTTTTGGGATTTGACGACCAGTTCACCATGGCCCGGTACAGAAGAGGCCTTCTCACCCTTAAAGTCAGAGCCGAT
>MCJB01005903.1:0-102574 GCA_002018475.1 Nicotiana obtusifolia | reverse complement strand
GGGGTTGACCTAGATCCTACCCGTTTATCAAAACTCAAAAAATGTAGGTAAGAGGGAACATAAATTATGTAAGTTGGAAATTGAGTATATGCATTAAGCTTTTACGAAATAGTAACTTTTTAAAAGTGGACTATTACAGAGTATTATGGATTGATCCTCTAGCTCTAACATGAAAGATATTACTTTCTTCTCCCCAATTTATGTGTTAACACTTAAAATTTCGAAAGTCAAACGAATTTGTTTTTACAATAATGTTTTCATATGCTATTTAAATATTTTAATTATTGTGATGTATACTCCCTTCTTTTTAATTTTTGTGAATCTATTACTAAGAGAGTCAAATATGATTTTCTTAAACCATATTTTTGACAAATATTTTTTAAAATATTTTAAATTGTTAATTATTGTAACTTATAGTAGTAATGTCTTAATTTTATTTCAAAAATTCTAAGAATTCTATGTCTTAGTGTGACCCTTGTACACCGAAAAAGTTCACATAAATTAAAACGGAAGAAATAGTATTAAAAAACTTAAAGATTCTATTTTATGATCAAAATTTAAAAAATTAATTCTC
This sequence comes from Nicotiana obtusifolia, assembly GCA_002018475.1. Classification (NCBI taxonomy): domain Eukaryota; kingdom Viridiplantae; phylum Streptophyta; class Magnoliopsida; order Solanales; family Solanaceae; genus Nicotiana; species Nicotiana obtusifolia. The sequence continues at coordinate 102,000 of MCJB01005903.1, read as the reverse complement.
AAAATTTGAACGGTGTCACGTAGATTGGGACAAGGGAGTATATAACTTTTCTAAGAGAAGAGGCTGAATGGAGAAAACTCCAGTTTCACATTCTTTTGCAAGTGGAAAGGGCAATATCATGTTAAACGTCTTTTAAAAAATCATTATGAATTAAGTTACACTTTCCTTGATAAGTTATTAATATGATACATTTTGAAAATCATCCTATAATTATGTATTGGTTTTGATATTTAGATTGTTGAATGTTTGCAATCCATGAACTATATATAAATTCCATACTACACTAATTTCCCAATTACATAGTTCAGATTTCTAATAAATTACCTGATGTAGGGCATGACGTAGTGTTTCAGGCAACTGAGTACAGAGAGGGTGGACATCGAATTCACAAAGCTCACACCTATAAAACAGGCCTTCAACAGAATCACAGCAGATATTGCAGATGCGATCGTACTGACGATTGCCTTGTGGCTTGCGTACGACAAGTTTGAGTGAATGGTTCGGATGCATGAAAGAAGAAAGAATCGCTGGACATGTTCCACAGTATTCATGCAGGTCAAATTCGCAACCATGGCAGCGATATCTTTTACCTATGCCAGGGATCTTGCAACCATCACATAAATATTTAGTGTTGGAATCATATACTGTTAATGGATGTTTTGGGTGTGTGAAATGTTGTATCGTTGTCTTTGGGAGAGGTGCCATTTCTGGAAAAACTCAGAAGTAAGAACTCTGAAATAATGGGACCTCCAAATTAAGGGCTAAAGGACAATGGAAGACTTTATTGCAATACCAAAGTCTTTCACTTATTTTTTTGCCATATTAAATACATCAAGTAACTTTTACTTTATTAATACTACTTCATCAACAGTTATAAACTGGATGCTTCCTAATAATTAATTAAGAGACGACTTGGACAATTTCTGTAGCTGACTAATTGGAGAAACTAGTCTTTTTTTTTTTAATAAATAAAGTTGCTACTTAAAGATAATATTAATATATTTATTACGTACTGTGTCATATATAACAAGTTGTACAAGTTGTGTTCGACAAATTAAAGTAACCAGATATATTTTTCGTATCGTCTCTTATACTAATAGGAAGCATCAAATGTTGGTGATGAAGAGCTAATTTAGTCAATTTATGGTTGATGTATTTCCATCTTCTCTATGCATTATCGGTTCGTTATCTGTACCAACCAAAGATAAAATTTGGAAGTTTACTATTTAAACCTTATTATAAAACAAAGAAAGGTCACCGTAAAGAGGAGATATCCAGTCAAATAGCAGATTGATAAAAAAGTTAAATAGCAGATCACCAATCTGTACATTTTTTCTCGCAATATGGCAACTTAGATAGTATTACCATCAAGAGTGGATGAGATGATTGATATCCCTCCATTTTAATATGACGTGCTTTGTGAATGGAAATTTTTTTCACAGGGAGTGCTTACCCTCCTCCGCCTCTCCATAATTGACCTATTCGGTGCGAATCTTAATGAGTATGGTAAATGAATTCCTATACCGAATGATCTAATCAAAACAAAAGAGGTACTCAACTAACTTGTAAAATGTCTATATAAAAAATTCTTGATCAAGAACTTATAAACTGAAATTCTATACAAAAATTTAATAGCTTATCTCTATTTTGAAAAAAGTAAACACTTAAATAGGAAATACTCAACAGGAAACCATTCATCTAATTAATCAAGTAAATTATCTAGAGTACTTGTGTCACGACCCGAAATCCCACCCTCGGGACCGATGTTGCCTAATGTAATAATCCGGCCGGTCGTTTTAAGTATTTTAGCCTCGTACCCCTTTTTATTGCCTCCTCTATGTTATGTTGTGGCTTGCCGGACATTTGATTTTGGTTCAGGTGAGTTACGGAGTGAAATGAGACACTTAGTCTTAAAGTTGGAAGCTTAAGTTGAAAGAGTTGACAAGAGTTTGGATTTTCTGTAGACGACTCTGGAATGGAGTTTTGACGATTTTAATAGCTCCGTATGGTTATTTTAGACTTAGATGCGTGTCCAGATATTGATTTAGAGGTCCATAGGTCATTTCGGCACGAATTGGCGAAAGTTAGAAAATTGAAGGTTTGGAAGGTTGAGAAGTTTGACCTAGAGTTGATTTTATTGATATCAGGTCCGGATTTCGGTTCCGAAAGTTGGAATAGGTCCGTCGTGTCAATTATGACTTGTGTGCAAAATTTGAGGTCAATTGGAATTGGTTTGGTATGTCTCGACATTAGTTTTGTAAGTTAGAAGTTCATAAGTTATTTAGGCTTGAATCAATGTGTGATTCGTGGTTTTAGTATTGTTTGATGTGATTTGAGGCTTGGAGTGAATTCGTATTATGTTTTAGGACTTGTTGGTATGTTAGGACGGGGTCCCGAGGGCCCCGAGCATGTTCCGAATTGAGCTTGAACCATTTGTTCTTGAAAGAGGATTGTTGGTGTTACCTGTTCTGGTTTCGTTCTATGCGATCGCGAAGATTCTACCACGATCTCGTAGAATCCTTAGGGTCTGCTGGGATTTTACTCTTCGCGTTCGCGAAGTGAGGGGTACGATTGCGAAGATTGAGGAGCTTGTGCATCGTGAACGCATGGATGCGAACGCGTTCGCGTATAAGGAAGGAGAGTCGGTGCTGAGGCTCACATTGTTCTTCGCGTTCGCGTGGTGTTGTCTGCGATCGCGTAGCCTTGGAAGGTCCTGCCATTGTGTTCGCGTCTGTAGTCATGCGATCACGTAGTGTCTTTTCTTGACCTGAGGAGATTCGCTCTTCGCGATCGCACTGGTTGTCTGCGATCGCTTAAGAGGATAACTGGGCAGCAATATTAAATTTCAAAAATAAGGGTTTTAATTAATTTGTCATCTTTTGGACTTAGAGAGCTCGATTTGTGGCGATTTTAAGAGGGATTTTCAAAGAATTGATCGGGGCAAGTGATTCTAACTCGGATTTGGCTATTATACATGGACCCATAGTTATTTTTATCATTTAATTAGTGTTTCGGGTTAGAAAAGTTAGGAAAAATTGTGAAAACTTCTTAGACCAAATTTTGAGGATTTGAAGGTCGATTTGAGATCGGAATTGTGTAATTTTAGTATCGTTGGACTCGTTATCGAATAGGTATTCGGATTTTGTAAGTTTGGTCGGGCTTCGAGATGTGGGCCCGGGGTTGACCTTTTGAGTTGACTTTTCGATTTTCTTTAAAGATTGCAACTTTATTATTCGAAATAGTTTTCTACGGTTTGTATTTATGGCATAAAGTTATTTTGGCTAGATTCGAGCCGTTCGGAATTGGATGATCGCGGAAAAAGCTTACCAGTGGACTGAGTTAGCGTGTTTTTAGGTACGTGTCTTGCTAACTTTGTGTAGGGGAATTACCTCATAGGATTAGTGTTGTTTTGTGCTATTTGTGGTACGTGAAGGCCGTTTACGCAAGGTGACGAGTGCGTACACGGGCTAAATATGGATGTTGACCGGTTAAAATTATGTAGATTCTTTTCATGCCTTTAATTGAATTTCCATAACATGTTATCTTCATCACCGTTAATCTATCCTTACGTGATTTACTTGGCATTGTAAATACTTGTCTCATCTCTTACTTGTTTTTTGCCTTTACATGCTTAGTTGAAGTTATTATTCTCTCATTTCCTTGTTAATTATTTAACTATTGAGTTACCTTACTTGAAGATGGTATTCCTTGAAATATCTTATTGTTGAATCATGGTGTTGAAGTTATAAAGGTCGGGATTCACATTGAGGCCAAGTTGTAAATTATTGAAACACCATTCTTTGTTGAGATATTCACTTTCGGTAACTATAATTAAGACTCTTGTACATATTATGGTTGAGCTATGTGTTATTTATTGTGGAAATATTATAGTTGTTGACTTCTTTGGCAATTTGTGGTTTTGGGTACATATTGTGGTTGAGCTATGTGCTATTTATTGTGGAAATATTATAGTTGTTGACTTCTTTGGCAAGTTGTGATTTTGGGCACTTGAGGTGCGATTTGTGCTATGTTGTGATATTGATACGCATACGGTGGTATAATGATTGGGATTGATGCGCATGCAATGAGATAAGGTGAGATAAAACGCGGATAGCTATTTCAAAAAAAATTAATTTTTAAAATTAAATGCAAGGTTCCTGCGGTGATATAAGAAAAGATTGTGATATGATTTGTGAAATGAGACTACAAGGGGGTACCTCGACAGTACACTGTGTACTGTGATGCGTCACGTGTTGGCCTTGGCACGGTGTTGACGCAAGATGGTAGGGTGATTTCCTACACGTCTAGACAACTGAGGTTTCATGAGAAAAATTATCTTGTCCATGACTTGGAATTAGCAGCCATTGTTCATGCCTTGAAGATTTGGCGGCACTATTTGTACGGTGTCCCCTGTGAGGTCTACACTAATCACTGGAGTCTACAACATCTGTTCAAGCAGAGGGACCTTAACTTGCGGCAGCGGAGATGGTTAGAGTTGCTTAAGGACTATGATATTACTATAGTATATCATCCCGGGAAGGCCAATGTGGTGGCCGATGCCTTGAGTCGAAAGACGGAGAGTTTGGATAGTTTAGCATATCTACCGGCAGCTAAGAGGCCATTAGTATTGGACGTTCAAGTCTTGGCCAACTAGTTTGTTAGATTTTTCTGAGCCGAGTAGGGTTCTAGCTTGTGTCGTTTCTCCGGTCTTCCCTATATGATCACATCAAAGAGCGTTAGTATAACAAACCCTATTTGCTAGTCCTTAAGGACACGATTTAGCACGGTGATTCCACAGAGGTGTCTATTGGAGATGACGGTGCATTGCGGATGTAGGGCCGATTATGTGTGCCTAATATGGATGGTTTTATGTGAGTTGATTCTTTAGGATGCCCACAATTTGCGGTACTCCATTCATCTAGGTGCCGCTAAGATGCATCAAGATTTGAGGCATCGGTATTGGTGAAGGATAACGAAGAAAGACATAGTGGAGTATGTTGCTTGGTGCCTAAATTGTCAGCAGGTGATGTATGAGCACCAGAGGCCAGGTGAGTTGCATCAAAGACTTGAGATTCTTGAGTGAAAATAGGAGCGAGTTACCATGGAATTTGTTGTTGGGCTCCCACCGATTCAGACGAAATTTGATGCAGTATGGGTCATTGTGGATAGGTTGACCAAGTCGACTCATTTCATCCTAGTGGTGATTATTTATTCTTCAGAGCAGCTGGCTCAGGTCTATATCCGCGAGATTGTCCGACTTCATGGCGTGCCAGTGTCTATCATCTCTGACCAAGGTACGTAGTTTACATCGTGCTTCTGGAGTGCCTTACATCATGAGTTAGGCACATAGGTTGAGTTGAGTACAACATTTCACCCCAAACGTACGAACAATCCAAGCGCACCATTCAGATATTGGAGGAAATGCTTCGATCCTGTGTTATGGAGTTCGGGGTTCTTGTGATCAATTCTTGCCGCTTGTGGAGTTTGCCTACAACAACAGCTACGAATCGACTACTCAGATGGCTCCTTACGAGGCCCTATATAGGAGACGGCGTCGTTCCCTAATTGGTTGGTTTCAGTCGGAAGAGGCTAAGTTATTAGGCATGGATTTTGTTCGAGATGCCTTGGAGAAGGTCAAGTTGATCTAGGATCAGCTTCGTACAACCCAATCTAGACAGAAGAGTTATGCGGATTAGAAGGTTCGTGATGTTGCATTCATTGTTGGAGAGTGGGTCTTGCTCCAGGTTTCGCCCATGAAGAGTGTTATGAGGTTTGGGAAGAAGGGCAAGTTGAGCCCTAGGTAAATCAGACCTTTTGAGATTCTTGAGAGGATTGGTGAGGTGGCCTACAAGCTTGTATTGCCACCTAGTCTAGCTGTGGTTCATCCAGTATTGCATGCTTCTATGCTCTGGAAGTATCACGGTGATCCGCCCCATGTGTTAGATCTTAGCTTAGTCCAATTGGACAAGGATTTGTCTTATTTGAGGAACCGGTGGCCATCTTGCACAGGCATGTGCGAAAGTTGAGGTCAAAGAGCATTGCTTCAGTAAAGGTTCAGTGGAGGGGTCAACTAGTCGAGGAGGAAACTTGGGAGCCGGGCATGATATGTGTAGCCATTATCCTCATCTTTTCATCACTTCAGGTATGTCTCTATACTCGTTCGAGGATGAACGTTTGTTTTAAGAGGGGGAGAATGTAACGACCCGGCCGGTATTTTGAGTATTTTTGCCTCGTTCCCCTATTTATTGCCTCCTCTATGTTATATTGTGGTTATGTCGCTTTCCAGGGCTTTTGGTTTTGGTTCGGGTGAGTTACATAGTGAAATGAGACATTTAGCCCCAAAGTTGGAAGCTTAAATTGAAAAAGTTGACCGGAGTTTGACTTTTGTATAAACTACTCCGGAATGGAGTTTTGATAGTTCCAATAGCTCCGTATGGAGATTTTGGACTTAGGAGCGTGTCCATATATTGATTTGGAGGTCCGCAGGTCGTTTCACAGTGAATTGGCGAAAGCTAGAAAATTGAAGGTTTGGAAGGTGGAGAAGTTTGACTGAGAGTTAATTTTATTGATATCGGGTTAGGATTTCGTTTCCAGAAGTTGGAATAGGTCAGTTGTGCCAATTATGACTTGTGGGCAAAATTTGAGGTCAATTAGTTTTGGAAGTTAGAAGTTCATAAGTTCTTTAGGCTTGAATCGATGTACGATTCGTGGTTTATTGTTGTTTGATATGGTTTGAGGCTTCGAACGAGTTTGTATCATGTTTTAGGACTTGTTGGTGTGTTCGGACGGGGTCCGGCCTGTTTCGGATTGAGTTCGGACCATTTGTTCTTGAAAGAGGACTGGTGGTGTTACTTGTTCTGGTTTTCGATCTATGCAACCGCGAAGATTCTCCCGCGATTGAGTCCTTAAGGACTACTGGGATTTTACTCTTCGTGCTCGCGAAGTGAGGGGTGCGATAGCGAAGGTTGAGGAGCTTGTGCATCACAAACGTGTGGATGTTACCGCATTCGCATGTAAGGAAGGAAAGTCGGTGTTGAGGCTCTCATTGTTCTTCGCGTACGCATGGTGCTGTCCGCGATTGTGTAGCATTGGGCACTCCTGCCATCGCGTTTGTGTCTGTAGTCACGAGATCATGTAGTGTCTTTTCTTGAGCTGAGGAGATTTGTTCTCTGCGATCGCGAGTGTTTGTCCGCAATCATGTAAGAGGATGGCTAGGCAGTAGTGTTAAATTTAAAAAACGAGGGTTTTACTTCATTCTTCATCTTTTGGACTTAGAGAGCTCGGTTTGTGATGATTTTGAGAGGGCTTTTCAAGGAATTGATCGGGGTAAGTGATTTTAAGTCGAATTTGGCTATTATACATGACTCATCGTTGTTTTTATCACTTAATTAGTGTTTTGGGTTAAAAAAGTTGGGAAAAATTGTGAATACTTCATAGACTAAATTTTGAGGGTTTGAAGGTCGATTTGAGATCGAAATTGAGTAATTTTAGTATGGTTGGACTCGTGATCGGATGGTGTTCGGATTTTTTAAGTCTGGTCTGGTTCCGAGATGTGGGCCGGGGTTGACCTTTTGAGTTGACTTTTCGATTTTCTTTAAAGATTGCAACTTTATTATTCGAAATAGTTTTTTGCGGTTTGTATTTATGGCATAAAGTTATTTTGGCTAGATTCGAGCCATTCGGAATTGGATGATCGCGGAAAAAGCTTACTAGTGGATTGAGTTAGCGTGTTTTGAGGTATGTGTCTTACCTAACTTTGTGAAGGGAAATTACCTCTTAGGATTAGTGTGGTTTTGTGCTATTTGTGGTACGTGAAGGCCGTTTATGCAAGGTGACGAGTGGGTACACGGGCTAAATATGGATGTTGACCAGCTAAAGGTATGTAGGTTCTTTTCATGCCTTTAATTGAATTTCCATAACATGATATCTTCATCACCAGTAATCTATCCTTAGGTGATTTACTTCGCATTGTAAATACTTGTCTCATCTCTTTCTTGTTTTTCTCCTTTACCTGCTTAGTTGAAGTTATTATTCTTTCATTTCCTTGTTAATTATTTAACTATTGAGTTACCTTACTTGAAGATGGTATTTCTTGGAATATCTTATTGTTGAATTATGGTGTTGAAGTTATAAAAGCCGAGATTCACATTTAGGCCAAGTTGTAAATTATTGAAACACCATTCTTGTTGAGATATTCACTTTCGGTTACTATAATTGAGACTCTTGTACATATTGCGGTTGAGCTATGTGCTATTTATTGGGGAAACATTATAGTTGTTGACTTCTTTGGCTAGTTGTGGTTTTGGGCACTTGAGGTGCGATTTGTGATATGTTATGATATTGATACGCATACGGTGGTATAATGATTGGGATTGATGCGCATGCGATGAGATAAGGTGGGCTAAAACGCGGGTAGCTATTTCGAAAAAAATAATATTTAAAATAGATGCAAGGCTCCCGCGGTGATATAAGAAATAATTGTGATTTGATTTGTGAAATGAGACTACAAGGGAGTACCTCGATAGTGATTCTTGTTGATACCTTTCATTTACTTTATTTGTGTTTTGCTTGCATCGGTTACATGGCATTCTTATTATGTGTTTTCTTCTGTGATGTCTTAATAGTCTTAATTTAAGTGTAGCTATTCATATCATATTTCTTCGTTGTATCATTTCCATTGTTTCCATTGTTATACTGTACTATACCCTTTTCAGCTTCTTTATTTATTCCAGTAGGTGTCTTGACATGATCTCGTCACTACTATACCGAGGTTAGGATTTATACTTACTGGGTACCATTGTGGTGTACTCATACTACGCTTCTGTAGATCTTTTTGTGCAGATCCAGGTACTTCACATCACGCTAGGCATCCGTGAGTTAAGCTTGGATCAAAGACTTCAAGGCCGGCCTCTGAGTCACACTCTATCTTGTCTCTTTCCTTCTATTTACTCTTTACTTAGACACTGATGTATTAGGGATTGGTTGAGTATATTCGTGTAGCGCTTATGACTCAGCCTCACCAGATTTTGGGAGTTATGGTCTGCTGTGTTGTGGAATTATTTATGATAATCGGTTGGTTTAAATTGAAATTCTTTTATTATCTCTATTATTCCTTCATGTATGTTAGGCTTACCTAGTCTTAGATACTAGGTGTCATCACAACATCCTACAGAGGGAGATCGGGATTGTGACACCTAACATTTCACTTGCTAGACAAGCCAACATTAGCTAGATTATTTAATAGATTTTGCCAATTAAAAATAAAACACTAATGAAGATAAATCAAAATAGCCTGAAGTGAAATAAGTAAATACATATGACGATATCCAAACATCTCCCAGAATTCGGAGTCACGAAGACATAAGCAACTAGAGTACTACATATATGGTCTGAAACAAAGTACAACTGTTTGAGAATAGGTAAACAGTAAATTGGGGGAAAAAGGTGATTTCAGGGCTGCGGATTCAAAGCATCTATACCTTCAAGTCTCTGAATATAGTTGGATCCAAGTAGAACACCACTAGACGCCGCTGGGGCCAACACCAGTGTCTGCATAAGAATTGCAGAAGTGTACTATGAGTACAACCGATCCAATATACTCCGTAAGCATCGAACCAAACCCCGACGAGGTAGTGACGAGGCTATGACAAGACACCGATGTAAAATCCTGTATATATATATATATATATATATATATATATATATATATATATATATATATATATATATAAAGCAATAAAATAACAAGTAGAACAATAAAATATTAACTTGGAGGGACATACAAAAGGGGAAAATATCATACGAACGGCAAGAATAAGATCACCGAATAACATCTTTCGAAATACGCAACAATGTAACCAAGTAAAGCACCAATCTGGAAATCAAATAAGGCAATGAAATAAAGATGGCACGGCATCACCCTTCATGCTTTTACTCTCGTCCTCGCCATGCAATATCATAAATAAAATGGCACGGCATCAATCTTCGTATTTTTACTCTCTGGCACAACATCATCCTTCGTGCTTTAATCCTCTCAACCTGTCAATATATGATAATGAATAAAAATAAGGCATGGCAACACGCTTCGTGCTTTTTACTCTTCCTCACCAAGCAACAACACAAATCCGAATAACAAATGAAAGGCGGAAAGCAATTTCACTTCAATTGTAGTGCCAAGATAATAAACTCAACTTCCAAAATTTCCAACTTATTTTAAAAAAACAATAAATATGAGGCGAATAATTAACAAGTAATATTCTAACCTAAGCATGGAGAATATAGTTAATGAAACAATATAATATAAAGAAACAATTCCCACTGGCAAGTTTTAACCCAATGACAACGCATATATACTCGTTATCTCACAAATACGTCGTCCCCACACATAATACACGTAGAAAATAGACCAACAAGTCATAATCCCTCAAGTCAAGGTTAACCACGACACTTACCTCACTCTACAACCAGATCAATTCTCAACCACAACTTTTCCACTAGAATTAGCTTCCAAACCAATCAAATCTAGCCAAATATAGTTCAAATAATTCAAACTAGGCTTTAGAAACTACTCATGAGTGAAAAAGATGCAATCTTTAATGATTTTGAAAAGAATCAACAAAATTCAACCCCATGCCTGCTTGGTCAAAGTACAAGATTCGGACCAAAATACAATTACCCATTCACCCTCGAGCCCGGTTATGTAATTAGTTTCGAAATCTTACTCAATTTCAGGTGTAAATCTTAATTTCTCAAAATCCTCAATTCCTACCTAAATCCCTAATTTCTATCATGAAAAATCTTTGATTAAAAGTTAAAATCAATGGGTGTTTATGAAAATATAATGAAACAAGTTAAAATCTACAAACCAAAGAAGTTGGGATAAAAAACCTCCCCAAAATCGCCTTTAGGTCGAGCTCAAACTTGAAACTGGCGAAAAATGACTTAAATCCCGTCTTTTGAAAGATTAATTCACTGGGCGTCGGGTGTTCTTCGCGTTTGCAAAGCACCTGACACGATCCCAATGCACAACGGCCAAAAAGGTCTACGCATTCGCGATTGTAACCCTCATGTTCACGAAAGGTTAACCCCCCTGGCCTTCGCGTTTGCGAGCCAACACCCGCCTTCGTGTAGAGTAACTAGTTGCCTTCTTCCAGAATCCCATAACTCCTCGTGTTCGCGTGAGGAAGGCCGCATTCCCAAAGGGTAAGCCCTGCACTACTTCGCATTCACGACCAGTTCCCCGCATTCGCGAAGAAGAAATCCGTCCGAGTCCCAAGTTCCCCTTCACGATTGCGAGAGTAGCTTCAGGATTGCTAAGCACAAAGCATCAGACACCAGCAACAATTGAAAACCAGCTATTTTCTAACTTTAAAATGGTTCTGTAGGCTATCCGAAACTCACCCGCACCCCTCGAGCTCCAAAACTAAACATGCACACAAGTGTAATAACCGCATATGAACCGCTCGCATGATCAAAATACCAAAATAACCTCTTAACTAGTACTCAAACCAACCAACTGGAGAACACCGCCTCCTATATAAGGCCTCATAAGGAGCCATCTGAATACTCGATTGGTAGCTCTTGTTGTAGGCAAACTCTGCAAGGGGTAAGAACTGATCCTAAGAACCCCCTGAAATCCATAAAACAGGTGTGTTGCAGGTCCTCCAAGATCTGCATGGTGCTAGGACTGCCCGTTCATCTAGGGGTGAAATGTTATACTCAACTCAACCCATGTACTTAACTCCTACTACACAGTTCTCCGGAAATGCAATGTGAACTGTGTGCCTCGATCGGAGATAATAGACACTGGGACGCCATGAAGACGAACAATCTCCCGAATATAGATCTGAGATAGCTGCTATGAAGAATAGGTAGCCGCAATTGGAATCAAATACACCAACTTGGTCAACGTATCCACAATGACTCATACCGCGTCAAATTTCTTCAAAGTTTGTGGGAGCCTAACAACGAAATCCATGGTAATACGCTCTCATTTCCACTTGGGAATCTCAAGTCTCTGAAGCAAACTGCCAGGCCTCTGATGCTCGTACTTCACCTACTGACAGTTCAAACACCGAGCCATATACTCTACTATATCTTTCTTCATTCTTCTCTACTAATAATGATGCCTCAAATCTTAATACATCTTGGAGGCACCCGGATGAATAGAATACCGCAAACTTTGGGCCTTCTTAAGAATCAACTCATGCAACCCTTCCACAATGGCACACAAATCCGACCCTGCATCTGTAACACCCCATCATCTCCAATAGAAACCTCCTTGGCACCACCGTGCTGCACCCTATCCTAAAGGACAAGAAAATGGGGGTCATCATATTGACGCTCTCTGATTCACTCATACAAAGACGACCGACAAATCGTGTAAGCAAAAACCCGGCTAGGCTCATCTAACCTCACGAACTGATTGGCCAAAGCTTCAACATCTGATGCTAGCGGTCTCTCACCAACTAGAGTATATGCAAGGCTACCCATACTCACAACCTTTCTACTCAAGGCATCGGCCACCACATTGGCCTTCCCGGGATGGTACAAAATGGTAATATCATAGTCTTTTTACAGCTCTAACCACCTCCGCTGCCTCAAGTTTAGATCATTTTGCTTAAGAAAGTGTTGTAGATGCAGATGATCTGTGAATACCTCTCACGACATGCCGTAGAGGTAATGCCTCCATATCTTTAGTGCATGAACAATAGCTGCAAACTCTAAGTCATGAACAGGGTAATTCTTCTCATGAACCTTCAACTGTCGAAAAGTGTAGGCAATCACCCTATCGTCTAAGCGTCAATACCGTGCCAAGACCGATACGTGATGCATCACAATACACAGGTAAGACCCTGAACCCGTAGGCAATACCAGCACAGGAGTTATAGTCAAAGCAGTCTTGATCTTCTGAAAGCTCAACTCACACTCATCAGACCACCTGAATGGGACACCCTTATGGATCAATCTAGTCAACAGGGCTGCGATAGATGAAAACCCCTCTACTAACCGGCGATAATAACCAGCGAAACCCAGGATACTCTGAATCTCTGTAGCTAAAGTAGGTCTAGGCTAGTTCTAAACTATCTCAATCTTCTTAGGATCCACCTTTAGGCCCTTGGAAGATACGACATGGCCCAGAAAAGCAAATGAATCCAACCAAAACTCACTTTGAAAACTTGGCTTATAAATGACTATCTCTCAAGGTTTGAAGTACAACTCGAAGATGTTGCTTATGCTCCTCTCGACTGCTGGAGTAAACCAAAATATCATCAGTGAGGACGATCACAAAAGAATCCAAATAGAGCTTGAATACCCGGTTCATCAAATCCATAAATGTTGCTGGGGCATTTGTCAAGCAAAATGACATCACTAGAAAATCATAATGCCTATACCGAGTCCGAAAAGCTATCTTAGGGACATCTGATGCCCTAATCTTCAACTGATGGTAGCTAGATTTCAAATCAATCTTCGAAAACACATTGGCACCTTGAAGCTGATCAAATAAGTCATCAATCCTCGGCAATGGATACTTGTTCTTGACAGTGACTTTGTTCAACTATCGATAATCTATGCACATCCTCATCGAACCATCCTTCTTCTTCACAAACAACACTGGTGCACTCCAGGGCGAGACACTAGGTCTAATGAATCCCTTATCAAGAAAATCCTGCAGCTGTTCCTTCAATTCTTTCAACTCAGTTGGGGCCATGGTGGAATAGAAATGGGCTGAGTGCCCAGAGCCAAGTCAATAAAGAAGTCGATATCTTTGTCGGTTAGCATACTCGGCAGATCTGTAGGAAAAACCTCTAGAAACTCACGCACAACTGGTACTGAATCCATGGAAGGATCCTCCGCACTAGGATCACAAATATATACCAAATATGCTAAACATCCCTTCTCGACCATATGCCGAGCCTTCACATAAGAAATAATCCTATAAGTAGAATGGCCAAGAGTCCCTTTCCATTCTAATTGAGGCAACCCCGGTATGGCTAAAGTCACCGTCTTGGCGTGAAAATCCAAAATAACATGATAAGGTGACAACCAATCTACACTCAAAATAACATCAAAGTCCAGCATCTCAAGAAGTAGGAGAACTACACTAGTCTCAAGGCTCCCGATAGAAACCACACACGAGTGATAAACATGATCTACAACAATAGAATCTCACAGGCGTAGACACATATACAGGAGCACTCAAAGAAGCACGTGGCAAAACCATATATGAAGCAAAATAGGATGACACGTAGGAATAAGTAGAGCCCAGATAAAATAGAACTAAAGCATCTCTATGGTAAACTAGAACAATACATGTGATGAAGGCGTTAGATGACTCTGCCTCAGGTCTAGCTGTAAATGCATAAAAATGGGGTTGGGCCCCACCACTCTGACCTCTACCTCTCGGACGGCCTCTAGTTGGCTGGCCTCCACCTCTAATGGCCTAACCTCTACCTCTAGCAGCCTGACCCGGCCTCTAGCTGTCTGAGTGGGCGGTGGAGCAAATCGGTGCCGAAAACATGGCACGAGAACCCTATTGTGGCATGCTGTCTTGTGACCTAGGGCAAAACCTTGCAACGTGCCTCGGATCTCTACAAGTATAACAATTCCTCGGCTTCTGTGACTGTTGACTTTGGAATAGACCTTGTCGACCTGAATAACCACCCTGATAACCCTGAATCGGAGGTGCACTAATAAGAGCTGAAGGTGCGCTATAGGCTAGCTGCTCAGGATGAGACCCATAAGAACCACGACTACCTGAAGCATTATGGTATGCTTGGAGCGTTGAATGAATCGGCCTAGGAGGATAGCCTCTACCAAATGAACCCCTTCCTCCAGACGAGGCACCACTGAAACCACTAAAATGACGAGGTCTCTTCTTAGATACCGTCTACTATCCTGACTACGAACCATCTCGATTCATCTAGCAATCTCTACGGCTATCTGAAAAGAAATATTATCTCCGGTCTCCTCGGCCATCTGTAGCCTGATACTGAAAGTAAGTCCATCAATGAATCTCGTCGCTCTCTACCTTTCAATAAGGAGTAAGAAGACTACATGGCGAGCTAGGTCCACAAATCAGGTCTCATACTAGGTAACACTCATGCTACTATGCTGAAGGCGCTCGAACTGCCTGCGATACTTGTCTCTCAAAGTAAAAGGAATAAGCTTCTCCAGAAAAAGCTGTGGAAATTGATCCCAAGTGAGGGGTGGTGAACCTGCTGATCTACCCGGCTCATAATCCTGCCACCACCTCTTGGTAGAACCTGTCATCTGAAACACTGTAAAGTCTACTCCATTAGACTCAACAATACCTATGTTGCACAACACCTTGTAGCAACAGTCCAAATAATCATGTGGGTCCTCAGAAGTTGCACCACTGAAGTGAATAAGGAAGATCTTTGTAAACTTATCTAACCTCATCAATCCCTCAGAAGACATCACGGACGTCTCTTCGTTCTGTGTTGCAACAATAGGCTAAACTATTCCAACTAGCAAAACTGCCAAAGTCTGATATATGGGAGCCATCTGCTCCAAAGTGTGAGTAGCGGGAGTCTGTGCTCCTTCCCAGCCTAAGAGATAGCTGGTGCCACTATAAATGCACATGTATGAGCCACACTCTACATGAGGCCCACTAAACGGGCTAGAGCATCCTCAAGCACGGGAGTGGCTATAAATCCCACCGGGACCTGAGCCGGTCGCACTTGTGTGGACTGAGCTGGTATCCCCCCCCCCAGGATAAATCTGAGGCTCCACAGTGGGTGCTGCTGCACAAGCTCTAGGCTGAGCTCTGCCTTGGCCTCTAGCTCGACCTCAGCCCCAGCCTCTACCCCTGGTAGTGGCTGCAACACGGGGCTTCGGCTCCTGCCCGGCTGCAGATGATGTGCCTGTTCTCACCATCTGCGAGAGAACAAGAATGGAATAATTTAAACATCAATGATAGAAAAAAACCGTACGATAAGAAGAAAGAAGTGAAATTTTCCTTAATCTTCATAGCCTCTAGAAGATACGTACAGACGTCTCTGTATCGATTCTCCAGACTATACTAAGCTTGCTCATGACTCGTGAGACCTAAGCAACCTAGTGCTCTGATACCAACTTGTCATGATCCGGAATCCCACACTCGGGATTGTGATGGCACCTAATATTTTACTTGCTAGGCGAGCCAATGTTAGCTAGATTATTTAACCAATTTTACCAATTCAAAATAAAACGTTAATGAAGATAAACCGAAATAGTATGAAGTGAAACAAAAAATAAATACATATGACAATATTCAAACATCTTCCAGAATGCAGAGTCATGAAGACATGAGCAACTAGAGTACTACATATATGGCCTGAAACAAAGTACAATTGTCTGGACTAGGTAAACAGTAAAATAGGGAAAGAATGGGACTTCAGGGCTACAGATGTTGTGCATTTATACCTCAAGTCTCTGAATGTAGTTGGATCTGAGCAGAATACCACTAGACATTGCTGAGACCAACACTAGTATCTGCACAAGAAGTGCAGAAGTGTAGTATGAGTACAACCGACCCAATGTATTTCGTAAGTGTCAAGCCTAACCTCGACGAGGTAGTGACGAGGCTATGACAAGACACCTACGTAAAATTATGTATGTGTGTGTGTGTGTGTGTGTATATACACACACACACACACACATACACATACATACATATAAGCAACAAAATAACAAGCAGAACAATAAAATATTAACTGGGAGTGGACATGCAAAAGGGGAAAATATCATAAGAACGGCAAGAACAAGATTACCAAATAACATCTTCTAAAATACGTAACAATGTAACCAAGTAAAGCACCAACCTGGAAATCAAATAAGGCAATGAAATAAAGATGGTACGACAGCACCCTTCGTACTTTTACTCTCGTCCTCATCATGTAATATCATAAATAAAATGGCACAACATCACCCTTCGTGCTTTAATCCTCTCAATCTCTCAATATATGATAATGAATGCAAATAAGGCACGACAACACTCTTCGTGCTTTTCACTCTTCCTCACCAAGCAACAACACAAATCCAAATAACAAATGAAAGGCGAAAAGCAATTTCACTTTAATTATAGTGCCAAGATAATAAACTCTACTTCTAAAATTTCCAACATATTAAAAATAAACAATAAATATGAGACGAATAATTAAAAAGCAATATTCCAACCTAAGTATGGAGAATATTGTCAATGAAATAATTTAATACAAATAAACAATTTCCACCAGCATGCTTTAACCCAATGACAACGCATATATACTTGCCACCTCACATATACGCTGTTTCCATATATAATACACGTATCAAATAGACCAACAAGTCATAATCCCTCAAGTTAAGGTCAACCACGATATTTACCTCACTCCGCAACCAAATCAATGCTCAATCGCGGCTTTTTCTCTAAAATTAGCCTCCAAACCAATCAAATCTAGCTAAATCTAGTTCAAATAATTCAAAATAGGCTTTAGAAACTACCAATGAGTGAAAAATATGCAATCTTTAATGATTTTGGAAAAAGTCAACAAAAGTCAATCCTGGGCCCCTTTGGTCAAAATTCGAGATTCGGACCAAGACTCAATTACCCATTCACCCCCGAGCTCGGTTATGTAATTAGTTTCGGAATTTCCTCAATTTCAGGTCTAAATCTTAATTTCTCAAAATCCGCAATTCTTACCTAAATCCCTAATTCTACCATGAAAAAGCTTAGATTAAAGGTGAAAATCAATGGGTATTTATGCAAATGTAATGAAACAAGTTAAAATTTGCTAACCAATGAAGTTGGGATGAAAAAACTCTCTAAAATTGCCTCTAGGCCAAGCTCAAACTTGAAAATGGTGAAAGATGACTCAAATTCCATCTTTTGAAAGTTTAAATCACTGGTGTCAGGTGTTCTTCACATTCGTGAAGCACCTGACATGATCGTGATGCACAGCGGCCAAAAATGCCTACACGTTCGCGATGTAACCCCCGCGTTTGTGAAGGTTTAACCCCCTTGTCTTTCGCGTTCATAAGCCAACGCCCGTGTTCGCGTAGAGTAACTAGCTGCCTCCCCCCCAGAATCCTATAACTCTTCACGTTTGCGTGAGGAACGTCGCATTCCCGAAAGGTAAGCCTTCCACTGCTTCGCATTCGTAACCAGTTCCCTGCATTCGCGAAGAAAAAAATCCACCCTATCCCAAGTCCCCCTTCGCAATCTGGAGATTAGCTTTGCGATCGCGAAGCACAAAGCATAAAACACCATCAACAATTGAAAACTAGAAATTTTCGAAGTTCAAAATGGTCTGTGGCCTATTTAAAACTGACTCGAGCCCCTCAGGCTCCAAACTAAACATGCACAAAAGTATAATAATATCCTACGAACGCGCTCGTGTGATCAAAACACCAAAATAATTTCTAGAACTATGAATCACACGTCAAAATACATGAAATTTCAAAGAAAACTTAAGAACTTCTAAAATCACAACCAAGCGTCCAAATCCTATCAAACCAACTCCGTTTTGCACCAAATTTCGCAAACAAGTTTCAAATAGCAAAATGGACCTATACCAAGTCTCGGAATAAAAATCCAAACCCGATAACCACAAAGTCAACCTACAGTCAAACCTAGGAATTTTTCAAATAGAATTCAAATTCCAGCATACGCCCAAGTCGAAAATCACGATATGGATCCACTTGGATCGTCAAAAAATCGATCCGGGATCATTTGCATAAAATATTGACCGTAGTCAACTCAAGTTATTTTTAAAACATAAAAATTATATATTTTTTTTCAAATTTTTCACATAAAATCTTTTCGGAAAAGGCACGGAACGTGCACGCAAATCGAAAAATACTAAATGGAGCTAATAATGGTCTCGAAAAATCAAAATAAGGGCTAGTACTCAAAACTACCTATCCGATCGTCACAACTTGAAGCGGAACAATAGAAAAACAAACTAAAATAAAAAAGAGAAACTTTTATACAAAAACTATTAATTTCTTTTTGAAATTAATACAATTAGCTTATATTTTAAATGCAAGAAAGTTATTACTAATAATTGATATTTCTGATTTAACAACTTTTGATCGTTTTTAAGTGTTTAAAAGATGTGTTCCAAGAAATATTTATTCTTTCTTTTAATTAAAGATGTGAGTAAGAAGTTCTAACAAAATGTTTATTCTTTTTCTTATACAATCATAAAATCAAATACATAGGATAATTTTTTTTGTTTGTAATTTTAATTTTTGCTTTAGTTATCTTTTTAATTATATTTTTAAGTTATTTATACTTCAATTTCTTAAAAGTTAAACACGTAACGCTCTCGTAAAATGAAAAGTTTTAGTAAACCTAATATTTGTGTTAAATTTCAATTTTATAAGGAGATAAGTGTATGATCTTAAAGACTAGTATAACAATCTACAACTGAATCCTATTATACGAATGTTTATTATAATTTACTCATAAATGTATTGTGAACTTGGTGAATACATAAAGAATACTACAGAGGGAGAGACTAAACCAACACAGATTGCAATAGCTCCACCAAACTCGAACAATTACTCAGAAAAAGATAAGTCAAAAATACATAGTGAAGATGGAACTGAGGGAAGTGATGAATGGATGCCACGTGATAGAGGAAGAAGTAGGCAAAGAAAAAAAGGAAGAAAATCCAGAAAAAAATGTACACCTTCTGACAGAGAGAAGGAACAAAAACTAGCTAATCAAGCACTAGTTTTCCATGATTAGTGCAATATTCTCTAATATTAGGGGTGCGAGGTCTATGAAGGCCAGACACAGATTGAAAAATCTCATCAACAAAAATAATAATGGCTTTGTTGCTATTTTTGAACCCTTCATTAGTAGTGACAAGATAGAAGGCCATAAAACGTTTTTGGGTTTTCAACATTCTTTGGCTAATGTCAATGGCCAAATTTGGCATTTTTGAAATGGTCAAACAGTGGTGGTTACCTATGAAGAACAACAATTACTCCCAGTATTAATCAGTATGGTAATAATGAACAGATTCATGTCACTGCAATTTATGCTACGTGTACTTCCACAGAGAGGAAAGACCTCTGGACAAGTATATAAGATATAAGTAGTAGTATTCATGGTCCATGGTGTATTAGAGGCGACTTCAATATTATTATGGATCAGAAGAGAAGCTTGGGGGAGACCTCATAGAGCTCACAGAAGTTTTGATTTTATCACTACAATGGAATCTTGTGGTCTCACTGATATAGGTTATATAGGGGCTAAATATACTTGGTGCAATAATAGGAGCTTTACTCAGCTCTTCTCTGCTATCTTCTGTATTTTGTTGGAGATCTAGCTTTTCCAGTTGTTATATCTTAGATTCCCAACTATTGAATTGTTCATATATGTCCCCAATGCTTTCTCTAGACCACTGACCAAGTTTCCGGCTCAATGCTTGCAACTTACTCTTCAATCTCCACATTGCATTACCACTAACCTGAATACTCCAAGAGCTCCGTAAGACATCCGGAAAATTTGATTGTTGTGTCCAAAAATTTAGGAATTTAAAGTATTTGATCACTTTTTGTTGCTCGTTATGACACTTCATGAGTAAAAGCCTATGGTCAGAACCTGTCCTCACTAAGTGTCTTACATAGTTGTGCTGAAATTTCTGTGACCATTGGTTATTAAGAAGAATTCTGTCTAACCTTTTCCATATTCTCTTCCTTGGTCATGCATAATATGTGAAATGGATGGGATTAAAGGAAACTTTGCTCAAACAAAAATCTCAGATGAAGTGGTTTTAGGAAGGAGACTATAACAACAGATATTTTCATAGTATTCTAAGAGATAAAAGAAAAAGATTGCATGTTGGCCCAAGTGACGTTTGTTTTGATGATTGACAAAGGAACTCAAAGTATGAACCAGGTCCATACACAGTATACACAGACATAGCCAGATTCGAGCATAAGAGATGCACATGAAGGATATAAGCTCAAGTTATTATATCTGATATCTCCTGATCGAAAAGGATGCATAAGTAATAAGGAGAAGGATTCCTTACTTGAAGAGAACTTTATCCAAGATAAGGGAGGAGTTAGAAGTTGAAGATAACTAGAACTCTTTCATCATGGAAGAGTATAGCATTAAAACTCTAGTTAATTCTTATTTGACGAACTCTATATAATGCAGGATGTTCTCATTCTATAGGCACGCACAAACGCTGAAGTTAAACGTAGTTGAGAGCAAAATAGCAAGATATTTTGCAAGCAATTCTTGTATAATTCAAGTGTGCGAACCTGAAGCTACATGAACCAGATAAAAGAACCAGCTCCAAGCGTCTGTCTTTTATTCTAGTTCAATTTTCGTAGGTATTTTCAAGTTGTACCTTTCAGCTTTATCTAGAAGCAATTGTATTAGGTACTTTGAGTATTCAAGTTAGAGTTAACTTAAAGTTGTCGCAACAGTTAGAGGCTGGTCGCCACAATGGGATTAAAGTTAATCCTTAGGTTTACAAAGAATTTTGTAAATGCTGTTTTGGCTCAGTGATTTAGTGAAGTGTTGGGAAAATCCTTCTGATTAGTAAGTCATGGTTTTTCCACATTTTGAGCCAGGTGTTTTCCCCGTAAAAATACTTATGTTCTTTATTTTTTGCATTTACTATTTCCTCAACAGTAGTATAAGGAACACATAGAAGAACCAGGTTCTTTTATAATCAGTGCATGCAAAAATTGGACATCACACAAATCACTCCCCCACCCTCTTGTGTGGCATTGAAGTATAAAATATCAATTGGTATCAGAGCGAGTTCTCCTTGAAGAGGCTTACACCTTAGGAGAAGATCAATATGAGTGCACCACCCGGAAACTGGGAAGGGCAATCCACTGCTAGGCCACCACTCTTTAATGGCTAATATTACTCGTGGTGGAAAAATAGGATGAGAGATCACATTATAGGAGAGGAGTATGAGCTATGGGACACTGTCACCGATGGTCCACTAGCTACCTTGAAGAAAAATACTAAAGGAGTAGATGTGCCAAAAATAAGAGCGGATTGCACTGCTGAGGACTTGAAGAAATGGGAAAAGAATGCTAAAGCTAGGAAATGGCTTGTTTGTGGACTTGGTCCAGATGAGTACAGTAGAATCCAAAGCTGTACCACTGCTAAAAAAATTAGGGATACTCTGCAAGTGGCTCATGAAGGAAAACTTCAGGTGAAGAAATCTAGAGGAAATCTACTGTATTCTCAATATGAGAACTTTACTATAAAGGAAGGAGAAATCATCCAAGAGATGTAGACAAGGTTTACTACTTTGACATATGAGTTATAGTCTCTTGGAAGGATTATTCCTGAAGAATATAGAGTCGACAAGATACTGACAAAGATTTTTGCCTATCACTTGGAAAAGCAAAATCACTGCTATTTAGGAATCGAAGAACATTACCACTCTCCCACTGGATGAATTAATTGGAAATCTTACTGCCTATGAACTTAGGAGACAAACCATGAAAATAGATATACCTACTAAGGAAAGGAGCTTGGCACTCAGAATCACTGAAGGTTCTGATCTAGAAGATGATGAAATGGATATGATCACCAAGGACTTCAAGAAGTACCTGAAGAGAGGAAAGTGTTCTTCAAGAAGTGGAAGCTATAGCAAGTCAAAAGCTCCCGAGAAGCAAGCCAATTATGGTTGCTACAAGTGTGAAAAGACTGATCACCACATCAAGAGCTGTCCTTTATGGGAAATTGAATGGAAGAAAGAAAGAGCTGAACGAAGGAACAGGAAGAAGGAACAGGTTCAACCCAAGAAAAGCAACAACGAAAGATCAACCAAGGCTATGGTCGGTGCTTGGGGAGAAAGCTCAGATGATGATGATTTCGGATGAACAAGCACTTATGGCCATCGGAGAATCTGATGAAGAAAATGAGGTAAGTGTAATTCATCTCAAATACAATATTAAATTATTGTCTAAAGAAAGGTTATCTGAGTTACTTCTAGAACTAATTGATGAATATGATGATATAAACAATGAACAGGAGCAGTTGTCTAAAATATGTGTGATTTTGAAAGCTACGTGCAAAAACCTAGAACTTAGGGTTAGTGAAATTGTAAGTGAAAACACTGTGTTGAAGAACCAGGTTCATGTACTTGACTTAGCTGTCCTGGAGTTTAGATATGAAAATCTAAAACTGAAGTTAGGAACAGGTAAAAGGATAGATGATCACAACAACTTATTCTAGAAGAAAACGTAGGAAAAAGAAAGATGAGTTGTATAAAAGGGATGAGAAGGTAAGAATCCTAAAGGAGCATATACGCAAGGTCAAGCATGAGTTAGATAGACTTGTAAATGGAACAGGTCCTCCGATGCACTTTCATGGCTACAAGAACACGATAGTTGCAATAGAAGAGAACTTGACTTTGGGAACCTGGAACCTAAGTGGAATCCCAAAAGCAAGTACCTCACACTTCCTGAGAATAAAATTTGCAAACATGTCACTATAAAAGTGAATGCCATGCAAAAGAAAAGAAAAGTTAAAAGAACAAAGAATTTGTTCAAGGGAAGAATAGACTACCAAGTTGGGCTAAAAAGAATTTGATTCATCATTTTACTTATAGAAAGGGACCGAAACTCGTTTGTATTCCTAAGACTAACCCCTGATTTCCTTTTGCAGGTCCACGTGAAGGGAAGCAGCCAAATATGGTACATGGATAGTGGCTGCTCAAAGCACATGACAAGAAGCAAGAACCAATTCCTTTCACTTGAGAACCTTAAAGGAGGTAATGTCTCCTTTAGAAATGGTAAGAAAGGTGAGATCATTGGGGTTGGATAAGTAGGTAAGACTGATTCTCACTCTACTGAGAACGTCTACTTGATAGATGGACTGAAGTACAGTCTAATAAGTATATCACAATTGTGTGATATAGGTAACATGGTAGCCTTCACCTCTACAAAATGCTTCGTGATTAATCTTACAACTGACTGGTTTGCAGGGAAAGAAAGTGAACAACATATATGTTGTAGATCTGTCCACACTATCTGAAAATGAACTCACTTACCTGTTGGATAATGATCCCCTCCTTTGGCACAAGAGACTTGGACATGCTAGTTTAAGTTAACTCAAAAAACTAGTCTTCAAGGACTTGGTGATAGGGCTGCCTAACATTAAGTTCAAGAAGGATAAAGTTTGTGAGGTTTGTGCAAGGGGAAGCAGGTAAGATCCTTTTTCAAAAGCGAAAAAGTGGTAACCACCACCAGGACGATGGAACTGGTCTATATGGATCTTTGTGGACCAATGAGAACATTGAGCAGATGTGGTAAAAGATATGTAATGGTGCTTGTTGATGATTACTCTAAGTTTACTTGTACATTATTTGTAACATCTAAAGAAGAAGAAATTTGATATGTTCACTTCTTTTGTTACAAAAACTCAGAAACAACTGGTAATCAACTTGCATCAATTAGGTCTGATCATGGTACTGAATTTGAGAATGCTAAATTTGCTTAACTTTGTGATGAGCATAGCATAAATCATAATTTTTCTGCTCCTAGGACTCCACAACAAAATGGAGTAGTTGAAAGAAAGAATAGGACATTGGAAGAAATAGCTAGGACTATTCTTCTTTCCAGTAAATTGCCCCATAGTTTCTGGGCAGAAGCTATGAACACTGCATGCTACATAATAAATAGGTGCATTACTAGATCTCTTATTGAGAAGACTCCCTATGAGTTACTTAAAGGGAGAAAACCAAATATATCCCATCTTAGGGAATTTGGATGCAAGTGCTTTATGCACAACAATGGTAAAGACTCCCTAGGTAAGCTTGATCTCAGAAGTGATGAAGTTGTATTCTTGGGATATTCTTCACATAGTAAAGCTTATAAGATTTATAACAAAAAGAACTATGTGTGTAGAAAAAAGTGTGATTTTTGATGAAACTAACATTCTTTCTGAGAGGCAGGAACATGATGATGAAGCAATTAGGCTGGTAAGAAACTCAAATGAAACCACAGCTCAGACTGAAGCTGCACCAAAGGAAAGAACTAGTGATGGAACAGATCCTTCCACCCAGGGCAACTTGATAAGGGGAATTGAATAAAGAGGAAGTGATCCTCAAATCTCGAGGGAACCTGTCTATGAACATGTTCCTCAGCAAAACATTGAAGGAACATCTAGGGAAAACCAACTAGTTGTGAAACCTTACAAGTATCAAAGTTCTCAGCCCATTGAGAACATAATTACTGATCCAACATCTGAAATCAAAACCAGATCCTCTTTGAAGAATATTTGTGCTTTTGATGCTTTTTTATCTCTTATTGAACCTAAAAAATATTGCTGAGGCTTTGCAAGATGCATACTGGGTGAATGCAATGCAAGATGAACTCAACCAATTTGAGAGGAGCCAAGTTTGGCATCTGGTACCAAGACCCAAGGACAGATCAGTAATTGACAAAATAGGTCTTCAGAAACAAACTTGATGAATATGGAACAGGTATAAGGAACAAGGCAAGATTGGTGGTCCAAGGATATAGTCAAGAGGAGGGCATAGACTATGATGAGACTTCTGATCCAGTTGCAATATTGGAGGCAATTAAACTCCTTATAGACTTTGCTGCTTATATGGAATTTACACTCCACAAGATGGATGTCAAGAGTGCCTTCCTTAATGGCTATCCAAAGGAAGAAGTGTTTGTCAGTAGCAGAAGTACGTTAAAGAGTTGCTTAAAAGGTTTAAAATGGAAGATTCCAAAGAAATTGACACTCATATAGCAACAACCACAAAATTGGATGTAGATGAACCTGGTTCATCTATTGATCAGAAGTTGTATAGGGGAATGATTGGCTCTTTGTTGTATCTCACTGCTAGCAGACCTGACATCGTTTTTAGTGTAGGCCTTTGTGCTAGATTTCAGGCAAGTCCAAAGGAGTCTCACTTGACTGTTGTCAAGAGGATCTTGAGATACCTAAAAGAAACCACTAACCTTATCCAAAAGGTGGTAGTTTCAATTTAGTGGGATATGCTGATGCTGATTATGCAGGTTTTATTGTGGATAGAAAGAATACCTCAGGTATGGCACACTTTCTTGGCTCATGTCTTGTGACTTGGGCCACCAAAAAGCAAAATTTCGTGGCCTTATCTACTGTTAAAGATGAGTATGTTGTTGCTGCCTCATGTTGTGCTCAATTATTGTGGATCAAACAGAAATTAATGGACTTTTGAAAATGATGTAGATTGTATCCTCATCTTTTTGTGACAACACTAGTGCAATTAGTATGACCAAAAACCCGGTTCATCACAAGAGAACTAAGAACTAGATGTTAGGGTTTGATCACTGTGGAATTTTGTACTACTAACAAGCAAATAGTGGACATCTTCACAAAAGCTCTAAGTAGAAATCACTTTGAAAGGAACAAGTTAGAACTAGAGATGATTAAGATCACCTAAAAGGAACCAGTTCTAACTAAAAAATTGGTTAGAGAAATTGTGCATTTTTATACATAATAATATTAGATTTTGCTCAGTCTCATACTTTCATCAGTATATTCTTGTGTCATATGCTAAAATGACCCGTTAATCTCTAATGATATTATCTCTATTTTCTTGGAAAATTCAGACTTACACAAGAGATTTCTCAGTGAAGAACCTGGTTTATCAAGATTACTTGGTACATATTCTCCACTCTGAATATTTTGGAAATTATTTTTGGATTATGATCAAGGGGAGAGTCCCATTTAATCCTAACCTCCTTGAGCTTATCCATTACGAAATAAACCACTTTCATTCAAAAGAGTCCCAAAAACGCAATGAGTGCCTAGATGCTTGGGAGAGTCATAAACGTCTCTTCAAACTGACTCCCAGGTTGATTAGACCTCTAAAATTTTGAACTTCCGAAAAAGTAGTTGTTACCCAATTAAACTCTACCTCTTTTAATTGATTAGGCCTTAGTTGTTTCTTCAATTCTTAATTTCAAGCTGTCAAAAATTCTCTCTATTTTCTCTCATCTTTCAAAAACACAAATACTCATCTTCTCTCATACCAAAACACAGCGATGGCAAACCTTCTGATAATCCTTCATCACCACCCAAGGAAACAACACCACACCATCCATCACACCTTTAACCAAACCCACCTTTAATAAAGGAAGGTTCAAGATGCTGGCTCGTAAGGTTGTTGCTGGAAAAGAACAAATCAAGAAAATCAAGCAGTTGAGGGCAAGTCAGGGAGTTGAACCCTAAAAATCTGAAGACTCTTTCAAAATCTGCAATTGAGGGGGAAGAAACTGTTTCATCTGAAACAAAGCAAGTAAAATTTGGTCCTAAAGTTACATCTGAAAACCTCTGAGGTTACTACAAATCTAGAAACTTGATTTATTCTGGTAGGAAAAGTGGCTGGGTAGAGACTGCTGAGTCTGAGAAAATGGGTGGTAAAAATAAAAAGAGAAAAGAAAAGGAGAGTGAGGACGCTCAAGGTGATGTGAGTGGAATGGGACAAGGAGTAACTGAATCTTCATCCACCCCCGTTGATTTGACTGAATAAATTGGAGTTATGAGAGGAGGCAGTGAGGAATTAGATGGAACAGAAGAAAGTGTGAAAGAAAAAGGGGGAAGTGGGTCTGGAGAAGTTGCTGAGGGGTAGATTGGGGAATAAGGTTCAAGAACCTGTTCCATCTGAGCAGGAACCCCTTGAAGACTTACTGAAAAAGGTGTCTGACAGTTACAATCCTAAAAAGAAATGGGAGTTTAGGAGTTAAAGTCCCTGGTACTGCTAGGGCAAACAAGAAAAGAAAGGCTACCTTGTTTATCCCTGTAGAGACTCCTCCTACAAGAGGAAGAGCTACAAGGAGTCAGAAGAAGCAGAGTGAGGCTGAACCGGAAAAGGCCTTAAAAGAAAGCAAGAGAAAAGCTACTGCTAAGGGAAATAAGAAGGTGGTTGAGGCAGTTGAAATTGATGAGATGGACCTGGTTCTTCAGGATAAAGATGAGGCAAAAGAAATGGGGGCTTGTGACTTCAAAGGCAAAGAAGATCAAGACTTCCACAAAGAAGTCTATTTCAAAGACAAAGTCTGTAGGGTCATCTACCTTGGCTAAAAGAACTAGGTCTACCTTGAAGTCTTCAAAGTGAAAATAGTGGAAGAAGAAGAACAGAGTGGAGAAGAAGAAGAAGAAGAAGAAGAATCTGATGCAGAGAACCACAAGTTGGTTAAGTTTGGAAAAAGATCCATCTTGAAAGGTAGATTCCTTAGGAACTTGGAGGAGGAAGCCATTGTGATGCTGCTGGAAAATTACAATTGTAAGGTTGGAAGGACATGGTCCTTTAGATGGATGGAAAGCTTGCCAGAACAGAGATTGTGGAGTTCATGACAAATTGTAAGATCAAGAATGGTAGAGTGACCAGTTTCATGAAGGGGGTGACAGTGAGTTTTGATGACAGGGTACTGGGAGAGATCTTATGCCTACCTGCTGCAGGGTACAATGACTATAAGAAACTCAAATGGCCAAGTATAGAGAATCTCCCTACTGCCCTTGCCATTACAAGAAAATTTGGTGACAATGAAGAAGAGCTTGATCCCAAGGCTATATACAAAAGTGAGATGAAACCACCCCACAAGGTGTTGTTCAAATTTGTTGCCTAGGTAGGAAAGGAGGCACATAGCTACATTTATAGACCTGGTCTTTATGGAATGTCTGGACACTGGGAGGCAAATCAATTTGCCTGGATTTATCATCCAGCTTCTCGATAGGGTTCCGACTGGCACCAAAACTCATGCCATACCCTATGGTTTCATTCTCACCGCTGTACTTGCAAACTTTAAGGTACCCATTAAGAAATGGGAGGTTGGTACAAGAAAGGATCACTTTGGGGCAAACACTTTGACTGCTTGTGACTATGAAGTCCACACCACTCCCAAAGAACCTGGTTCATCCAAAAAGGTACCTGTGAACAGCAAAGTGCGAGCTTTGGTACAAGAAAATGAGGCTAAGGATGCTGAAATTGAAAGGCTGAAGAAGAGGTTGGCAGAAGTAGAAACTGAGAGAGATGCTCTCAAAGCTAAGCTTGCAAAGGAGAAGGAGAAGAATGATGGCATTCTTCAGGATATGCTGAAACTGATTCAAGCCAAGAACCAAGAACTTGGTCCTTCCCAGCCTTAAGACCTTCCTAGCCTAGTTAGACAAACTAGTGACCCGGATGGGATTTTCTTTTTTTTTTTTTGCTCATGATCCAATATTTTTATTTCTCTTTATTCTTTGTGGATGACTAGTATCAATGAAAATCAACTGTTTTTGTGCTCTAACTGTTTGTTGATGCTTCTTAGATGGCTAATATCATTAGATTGACCTATGATGCTTGACTCCATGATTGCATTTGAAGTAGCCTCAGTGGCCATGAGTTATTTCTATTAAAATCTGGTTATCTAATATAATTATGTAACTTTTCGATGATGCCAAAAGGGAGAAGATATGTTGTACTTTTTACTTTGGACTATGATGTTTATAACCTAATAAACCTGGTCCTTGATGATTAATGACATTAAAATAAAAAGTGTTCTAACCTTGTGTTGATGTTGAGCTGAGTTCAAAAAGGGATTATGCTTATGAAAAGCAAATAGTTTGTCATCATAGAAAAGGGAAATTTTGTTGGCCCAAGCGACGTTTGTTTTGATGATTGACAAAGAAACTCAAAGCCTGAACCAGGTCCACACACAATGTACATAGACATGGGCAGATTCGAGCATAAGGGATGCACGTGAAGGAGAAAAGGTTGCATAAGTGATAAGGAGAAGGACTCCTTACTCGAAGAGAATTTTATCCAAGATAAGGGAGAACTTAGAAGTTAAAGATAATTAGAACTCTTCCACCACGGAAGAGTATAGCATTAGAACTCTAGTTATTTCTTATTCTACTAACTCTATATAATGTAGGATGTTCTCATTTTAGAGGCACGCACAGATGCTGAAGTTAAACGTGAGTTGAGAGCAAAATAGCAAGGTATTTTGCAAGCAATTCTTGTGTGATTCAAGTGTGCGAACCTGAAGCTACATGAACCAGATAGAAGAACCAGTTCCAAGCGTCAACCTTTTATTCTAGTTCAATTTCAGTAGGTGTTTTCAAGTTGTACCTTTTAGCTTTATCTAGAAGCAATTGTATTCAAGTTAGAGTTAACTTGAAGTTGTCGCAACAGTTAGAGGTGGTTGCCACAACAGGATGAGAGTTAATCCTTAGGTTTACAAAGAGTTTTGTAAATGTTATTTTGGCTCAGTGATTTAGTGAAGTGTTGGGAAAATCCTACTGAGTAGTAGGTCGAGGTTTTTTCACCTTTTGAGTTGGGTGTTTTCCACGTAAAAATACTTGTGTTCTTTACTTTTTGCATTTACTATTTTCGCAACAGTAACATAAGGAACACAGAGAAGAACCAGGTTTTTCTATAATTAGTGCACGCAAAAATTGAACACCACACAAATCACCCCCTCCTCTTATGTGGTATTGAAGTATAAAACATCATTGCACTTGTCACAGAATCAAGACGACATGATTAATAAAGCTGCTGTGAGACACTTTAAAAAACTTTTCAATCTTCAGGTCACTATTACGGATTATTCACTTCTTGATTGCATTCCTAAGATTATTTCTGTAGAATATAATGAGTTATTAACATCTATTCCTAATATCATTGAAGTTAGAGAAGCTGTTTTTAAGCTTAATGCTAACAGTGCTACCGCCCTTGATGGTTTTAATGGGGTATTTTTTCAAAAATGTTGGGAGATCATCAAGGAGGATATACTGGACTTTGTTCAGGAGTTCTTCAATGGCAAGAATTTAATCAAGTTTTATTCTCATACATGCTCGGTACTAATATCCAAAGTAGAATCTCCTTCAAACTTTTCGGAATTAAGGCCTATCAGTCTAACTAATTTTATGACTATGATCATTTTAAAGATCTTGGTTGAAAGGTTAAACTGCATTCTGTCTAAGTTGATATCTGACAATCAAAGTGGCTTTGTGAAGGATAGATTAATTAATGAAAATGTGATTTTAGCTCAAGAAATTGTTCAAGGAATCGGCAATGAGAACAGAGGAGGCAACATCATCATTAAACTTGACATGGAAAAGCTTATGATAGAATGTCTTGGTCTTTTATATCTTTCGTTCTCAAAAAATTTGCTTTCGATGATGTATGGGTTGATATCATATGGAGATTAATATATGATGTCTGGTACTCTGTTATTATTAATGGCATTAGAGGGGGTTTCTTTAATTCATCTCATAGACTCAAGCAAGGAGATCCTTTGTCACCATCCTTATTTATTATTGCTACTGAAGTATTATCTAGGTCACTAAATGGACAACACTCAAATCCTGAATTCACTCCATTTCACATGAACCAGAGAGGACCTCAAGTTAATCACCTAGCATATGATGATGATATTGTAATTTTTAGCATTGAGCACAACAAGTCAGTGAGATTAGTCATGCAACAGATCACCAGGTATGAGAAAGCATTTGGGCAAAAGGCCAACAAATGCAAAAGTTTCTTTCACTGACCCTAAAACAAGAGCACACAGTATAAACGGAATGAGACAAGTCACGGGTTTAGGAGAAGAAATTTCCCTTTAAATTATCTCGGCTGCTCACTATATGTGGGAAGGAAGAAACTCTCACATTTTGATAACATGGTTACCAAAATAACTAAAAGAGTGAATGGATATTAAGGAAGGATGCTTAATTGTGGGGTAAGAATGGTCCTCATTAAGAGTGTTATGCAATCTCTCCCTATTTACACTCTATCTGCTATGAATCCTCCTAAAGATACACTCAAATTGATACAAAAAAATTTTGCAAAGTTTTTTTGAGGCACTTTAGGGGATAAATTAAATTACCATTGGAGTGCCTAGAAGAACTTATGACTCCCAAAATATGATGGGGGTGTTGGCATAAGATCAATGGAGGATATTAGCAACACTCTTGCAATGAAAAGAGGGTGGAGGTTGAGAACTCACAAGTCATTATGAGCTTATTTTATGAGAGCTAAGTACTGCCTCAGAGCACACTCTGTAGCTAAAAAATGGTCATATGGGAATTCATATGCTTGAAAACATATGACACTAATGAGAGATGAAGTGGAGAAGAACCTGATATGGAAAAGTAATAAGGGTAACAGTAGTTCCTGGTGGGATAACTAGACAGAAAAAGATGCACTTGAAAAGTTATATCCTACCATGGGAATGAGCTAGAAAATTACAGGGAAGTAATTCATTATAAATGATCGATGGAATCTAGATAAGCTGAAAAATATACTCAATGATCAAGCTACTCAACTTATCACATATATTGATAATGGAGATCAAAATAAAGAGGACTATGCCATATGGAATGCATTTGCATATGGTCAGTACTCCAACAAGAATGCTTGGTAGCTTATTAGTATCAGGAAGCAGAAATATGAAGTTTTAAACAATATGAGGCATAATTGTATTCCTTTCAAACTTTCTTTCTTGGCCTAGAGACTATATCTTGGCAAGCTACCTTTTGATGAAGTTCTAGCTGAGTTTGGGAACCATATTGTTTCTAGATGTACACGTTGTAACAATCCAGTTGTGGACTCTATGCAACATACTTTTATAGAAGGCGAGATGACTACATACTTGTGGAAGTTCTTTGGAGCTCCATTGGGCATTAGACGTGATAGATGGCCTGTCGGAAGAATTTTCAAAAATTGGTGGGATGTAAAGCCAAGCAACAATGTGCATATGATCATCCTCTATATTGTACCTATAGCAATATGTTGGAAAATATGAAAGAATTGGAACTCATGTAGATATGGTGAACGGAAAAAGTTATTTATCAGAAAGATGGAGTATCAGATTAGCTGGACTAGTCAAGCAGTTATATCAATGACATTCCCCAGTTGTGCAGTTACTTGGCCTTGAACATCCTTTTGTGAAAAGCTAGAAATATGGAGACCTATACCTACTTGGAAGAAAGTCATATGGGAGAAATCACCTACTAGTAGCGTTAACATATACACTGATGGGAGCTTTAGAAAATAATCGGGGAAAGCAGGTCTAGGAGACATTGTGAGAAATGACAAAGGTGACTTGATTATGGCCTTCTCTTTGACTATTATAGGTAGCTCTAACAATTGTACAGAGGCCATGACTGCCAAGGTAGGTTTACAATGGTGCTTGCAATAGGGATATAATGACCTCTATCTGGAGGTAGATTCTCAGATAGTGGCCAATATTCTCATAGCTAAGAAGGAGAACAACCTGAAGCTCCAAAGGATTGTAGAAGATATGATACAAATGATGAATCAAATAGACATCAACATAGCTCATTTCTACAGGGAAGCCAATCAAGTGGCGGATATGCTAGCCAAAAATGCAGGTGCAGCTGGTAATACCTTCTATTATTACAATTATCAACAGCTCCCAGGAAATGTTAAAGGGCCTTTTCAATTAGACAAGTGGCAGCTGCTTAGTTTTATAATTAGGTATGACAAAGAGAATTTCTTTGGTAGTTCAAACTTTTGGTCGACGATCATGAGAGGTAGGGTGTACAGTAGTTATCCTCTCATGAAATACGTATAGCAGGAAAGGTCCATGTCCCCCTCCATTGTATGTAAACTATTTTTTGCATCTATAGTGTTACACGACGCCTTCTTGAGATTATCTGGAAGCGCAATGTAAGGCTAAGCAATCGATATCAATACGATTGTTGTCCGCCAACTGAGGTCCCCTTCGTACGCTAGAGTAGATTGTCAGTGCCGTACGAGAAAACCAATATCGTGAGCAACTGAGAACAGAAAAGAGAATTGAGAATGAAAGAAAGCTTGATTACATAAATAAAGCTATTATAGAAAAGCTACGAGATGTCGAGGGGGAGAGACACCAGTACAGAGAATTGTTTACTTGCTAGAAAGTTTTGAATGCTTGATCCCCCCTAATAATGCTTAAAAAAAATGAACTATAGTTACATGAATTTACCTAAATAAGCTGTAGGATCACACTAAAAGAAAATAAAGTAAATCTACTCTATATTCACAGTGAAATGAACTTAGTCTTCTATAAGGTAGAACAAGTCCGTTTGCAACAACTTTGTCTTTAGCATCAGCATCCGTGCGCGGCGTTGTCTGTGCGCGCGACGCTGTTGGCATCTGCCTGTGGCTGGGTGCTGGCGCCGATTATCAGTGGAGCGACAGAGGCACCTGCGCGCTTGTCACTTAGAGCTGCCGAGACCACGGGACCAATTGTGGCACTGGGCATTGGGAGGCTTGCCAGGACGCCACGGGGCGCATCCAAGGGGTCATGGGACATGGTTGGAAAGCTGCCCATGCCATTCTTCCCCACCTGAGTTGGCGATGTCTTTGGCGCCTTACTTGCAAGGTTGTCATCAATTAGGCTCTTTTATGCTTTGAGGTTTGTCCCCCTCTCCCAAGTATTCTCCTCTGAATCATATCCCTGCCATTTCACCAAGAACTCTTGGTGATCTTTCCTTGAGGCATGAATCACTTTATCATCAAGAATAGCTTTATAGCACCTTTTTCCTGTTGAAGTGGGGCCTCGAATACTGGGTATTGTGAGTTGGCTCCGTGAAGGATCCTCTATATCTTCCAAAAAGGTTTCAGGAGACTGACATGGAAGACGGGATGAATTTTCCACCAAGCTGGGGTATCCACCCGGTATGCAACTTTCGCAATGCGCCTTTCAATGGACAAGGGTCCAATATATTTTTGCAATAGGCGAGGGTCATGGACCCCTAAAAACAAGTACCGTTTTGGTATTTTGACCATCACTTTGTCTCCTACCTGATACTCAACAAAGCAACGATTCATCATGCCTCTTCATCCACAATTGGGCTTTGACAATATAGCTCCGTACTATCTCCAAATTTCGCTTCCATTCTCTTGAGAAGCTAGCAGCTCGAGGAGATTTTAACATGTTTGGTGCATTCACAGTGTGTGAGAGTAGCGGTTGCTGTCCGGTAACAATTTCAAAAGCGCTCTTATTGGTACTAGAGCTCTTTTGTGAATTGAAACACAGTTGAGCAGCATCCAAAAGCTTCACCCAATTCTTCTGCGATTTGGTTACAAAGTGGCGGAGATATTCCTCTAGCATGCCATTGAACCGCTCCGTCTGGCCATCATATTGCGGATGAAAACTTGAACACTGGCTTAATTTTGACCCAAGGCACTTAAAGAGTTGAGTCCAAAAGTTGCTAGCGAAGCGCGAGTTGCGATCACTAACAATGTCTTTGGGCAGGTCCCAATACTTGACAATATAAGAGAAGAAGAGTCGAGCTGTATCTTCTGCTGACATATATTGTGGGGCTGCTATAAAGGTAGCATATTTGGAATATCGATCCACCACAACAAAGATAGTTGTGACCCCGACCTTGGGCAATCCGGTGATGAAATCCAGGGAAACGCTTTCCCAAGGTCTCTTTTGGACAACCAGTGGTTCCAAGAGTCCTGCTTATGTCAGGCGGTCTGACTTGTCCTTCTGGAATACTAGAAAAGTCTTCATATACTGCGACGTCATCGGCCATTTGAGGCCAATAATATGCATGGCGAAGTAACGCCATGGTGCGTTCTTCACCAGGATGACCGGCCCACGAAATTTCGTGGCATTCTGTCAGAAGGGTCCTTCGCAGATCTCCTCCATTGGGAACATAAAGTCGGTTTCTGTTCACTTTTAGGAAATCATCTTCTGTGTAGAACTGGCAAGTCTTGCCTTGTCCTACCAAATTAACTAAATACTGTGCAGTTGGATCCTTGATGAGTAGACCCTGTATTTGGTCTTTTATGGTGGTGGCTACTTTGCTCCCCCTTAGAGTGGCGAGTATGCACACTGATGCTAGATCCGCTCTCCAACTGAGCGCATAGGCAATATGATTAGTCTTCCCACTGCAGTACTCCAAGTTGAAGTGAAATTCCTCTTGGAGTTCCTGCCACCTGGCCTGCCGACCATTCAGCTTCAGCCGGGTCATGAAATGGCTAACAACTGTATTGTCTGTCTTGACCACGAACGCAGTTCCCAGTGGATAATGCCTCCAAAGGCGTAAGCAATGGACGACAGCCAATAATTCCTTCTCGTGGGCGGCATAACGCCGCTCTGCATCCTTCAGCTTCCGGCTCTCGTACGCTATGAGATGACCTTCTTGTAGCAAGACTCCACCAAGTGCATAGTCGGAGGCATCCGTTTGTACCTCGAATGGCTTGGCCAAATCAGGGAGGGCCAAGACGAGGCTACTAGACATAGCCGCTTTCAATGCGTTGAAGGGCTCCGCTCGCCTGGGATGCCAATCCCAAGGTGTGACCTTCTTGAGAAGTTCGGTTAGCGTTACTGTGATGAGGGAGTAATTCTTCACAAAACGTCGATAGAAGTTGCATAGGCCAAGGAACGCCCTCAAGGCGTGGAAATCCATAGACGACGGCCAATTTGTGATAGCCTGAATCTTCTATTTGTCCATCTTGATCCGCCTTTCCTCAATGACATGCCTGAGGAAGTTGATTTGTTTTTTAACAAATTAGCATTTGAATAGCTTCGCATATAATTCGTGCTCCTGCAATCGTGCTAGGAACTTTCGCAAGTGCTCCAGGTGTTCTTCCAGTGTCTAGCTATATATGACAATGTCATCCAAGTAGACCACCACGAATTCGTCAATGTATTCCCGAAAGACATGGTTCATCAGCTTGCAAAATGTGGCTGGTGCATTAGTCAAGCCGAATGGCATAACCAGGAAGTCGTATGACCTATATCTTGTCATGCATGTCATCTTGTGTTCATCTCCCTATGCAATCCGAACTTGCCAATAACCTATCTTCAAGTCTATTTTGGTGAACAGCGTCGCACCACCCAATCTATTGAACAAGTCTGCCATGAGCGGAATAGGATACTTGTTCTTCACAGTGATTTTGTTTAGAGCCCGATAATCCACACACAGTTGTAAACTTCCATCATCATTTTTTTTGAATAGCACAGGGGAACCGTATGGGGACTTGGAGGGTACGATGATCCCTGTGTCTAGCATTACCGTCAATTGTCTCTGAAGCTCGGTGAGTTCGGGTTGTGACATTCCAGTAGCAGCTCGTTCACGGGTTCAGGAAGAGGACCCGAGGAGCGTTCTATATCTTCAATGCAGAGGGTAGCCAAGAACGTAGGTTCATGTCTTTTGACCCCCTTCTTCAACTGCAAGGCCGAAATGTTTTCAGCGGCCATCTTCATGGGCATGCACGGGATGGTACAGGTTGGCCCCATTTGTTCCCATCATCAATGGCATGTCTGCAAGGCACGGGCATGGTGTTTGTCTACCTCAGGAATTCCAACCCTACTATCAACTCGAAGTCGTCTATGACCACCACCCGCAGGTTGAATTTTCCTTCATAAGGGCCAAGTTTCACTGGTACTACTTTGGCTATTCCACCAACTAGCTGAGGGGGTGAGTTGATAGCCTTGGCACAACCTCTGCCCTTTCCTACAACTAGGCCAAGGCGCTCCACCTGAGTCGAGGCTAAATAGTTGTGGGTCGCACCCGTGTCTATCATCGCTTGAATGGGTTTGCCATTTACCTTCATCTTGACGAACATTAAGGTCCTCTCTTGTTTAAGAGGAGTCCTCTCAACCGCCTTCTTTTTCCCTTTCTTGTTGATTGGGCAGGGGTCCTTCTTCTTACGGATACCAGCACTGGTTCCCGCTAAGGCTTCAGAAATATAGCCAACAATTGCATTGAAGTCACCTACTGGTTTGGTCTGGTCCGCATCATCGGATTCGTCATCCGTCCCATCATCAACAGCTTGATGGGCATTCATCTGCGCATGTGGGCATTCATTATTCCAATGTGGTCCGCCATAATGACGGCATCCTGAAGGGGGTTTCCTCCCCCGATCGTTATTGTTAGATGCAGTGCTACTACTATCTGAGGAGGGAGCCTTAGATTTGGTTGTACTTCGATCTCCTCCACTTCTGCTTGGACCACCGATACTCGGATGGCCCCCTTTGTATCCTCCTTTGACAGGCTGTTGAGGCCTATCCTTCCGAGCTTCTACTTGATAATCCCCAAGGCATTCTGTTGCTTGGATCGCCTTAGGTAA
This sequence comes from Nicotiana obtusifolia, assembly GCA_002018475.1. Lineage (NCBI taxonomy): Eukaryota > Viridiplantae > Streptophyta > Magnoliopsida > Solanales > Solanaceae > Nicotiana > Nicotiana obtusifolia. The sequence continues at coordinate 63,940 of MCJB01005903.1, read as the reverse complement.
CGTGTCTACCCTTTGTCTTTGGAGTTTCATACGGGCATAGGGTTTCAACCCTTCCAGGAAAGTGAAGAGTTTGTCTTTGTCCCTCGTGTCACGTATGCTCAGCATGAGTGCGGAGAATTCTTGCATGTAGTCCCGCACTGATTTGGTCTGGCGGAGCTCCCGTAGCTTCCTCCTTGCATTGTACTTAATATTTTTGGGGAAGAACTGCAGGCGTATCGCTGCCTTTAGTTCCGCCTATGTGTCAAGAGTATCTTCATGGACCCTGATGGCTTCGTATTTCACCCGCCACCAGAGTTTAGCATCACCCTGAAGATACGTAGCAGCAGTTGCCACCTTCTTAGCTTCTTCTAGGCCTCCCACGACATCAAAGTATTGTTTGATGTCGAAGATGAAGTTTTCTACTTCTTTGGCATTCCGAGCTCCACTGTATGGCTTTGGCTTGGGAATTTTCAGTTTCCGCCTCCTCGAAACAGGCCTTGTAAAGCAGCATTGACAACGTTGAGCTGGCCTGTCATGTTGTCTATAGTTTGCTGCATGGCAGTCATCCTGTCTGCCTCTTGTGCCCTGTTGGCTAAATCTTCGGCACGCTCCTGCTGGAGGCCCTTAAATTTCCCAAACATTTCGGCTGTCTCTGTGGCTGCCGTTTGCCTGTCTCCTTCAGAGTCGCGGCTAATATTTTCTATGTCAACTTTGGCCTGGTGCATCCTGCGATCCAGGTCGACCAATATTTGTACTAGGCTGGTCTTTAGGTCAGGCACCATTTCTACGATGGGTCGTAACGCGTCAACCGTCTCCTCAAGGGTCGCGATGCGATCTTATGGTCAGAAATGGTGGTAATTGCAATGTTATCGCCCGTTCAATGTCGAGCCTAGGCTTTGATACCAACTATTACGCGGCGCCTTCCTGAGATTCTTTGGAAGGGCAATGTAACGCTAAGCAATTGATGTCAGTACGATTGTTGTCCGCCAACTGAAGTCCCCTCCGTACGCTAGACTAGATTGTCAGTACCGTACAGAAACCCAATGTCGTGAGCAACTGAGAACAGAAAAGAGAATTGAGAATGAAAGAAAGCTTGATTGCATAAATGAAAGCTATTACAAAAAAGCTACACAATGTCGAGGGGGAGAGACACCAGTACAGAGAATTGTTTGCTTGCTAGAAAGTTTTGAATGCTTGATTCCCCCTAATAATGCTTTAAAAATAAATAAACCAAAGTTACATGACTTTAACTAAATAAGCTGTATGATCACACTAAAAGAAAATAAATTAAATCTACTCTATATTTACAATGAAAATGACTTAGTCTTCTATAAGGTAGAAACAAGTCCGTTTGCAGCAACTTTGTCTTTAGCATCAAGGTTCACGCGCGCGGCGCTGTTGGCATCTGCCTGTGGCTGGGTGCTGGCGCTGGTTATCAGTGGGGCGACAGAGGTGCCTACGCGATTTTCGCTTAAAACTGCTGAGATCACGGGGCCGACCGCGGCGCTAGGCATTGGGAGGCTTATCAGGACGTCACGGGGCACGTCCAAGGAGTCATGGGGCATGGTTGAAAAGCCACCTATAGCAATAGACATGGTTAGGGTCTTATCAAACCTCCCAATACCACAGGTGATAATAGCCGGGGTGATTGGCTTAAAAAAAATTAAAAAATAAACAATAAAAAATAAAAATAAAAAACCTAACTGTCTCACGAGTCCCTGTCATCCTTAAAGAAACTGTCCCGTTTTTAAAATATTCAACAGTACTTGCTTATAAACTACCACTAATTGTACAAACAACGAGAGATCAAATCGTCCACGCCTTTCAATTCTTTTAAATTATTAGGAAGTATCAAGGTTCATGTAGTTAGATAAGATTACACGGAAAAGTAGTATAACTTAATAACTTTTTCCTCCGATAATAGACATGTAATGAATATTATACCATTTACTTTAAAGTCATCATGGATAGACTTTAGTCTGTCCACTTTAAAGCTTACTTAATGTTGGTGCGAACAAATTCTCATATTGGTAATTAAAAAGATTGGAAGTCTTTTTTAATGGTGTGAGATTCTTTAGAGAAAACCGTGTGGACTTGAACTAAAGTCAATAATATCATACCATGTTAAGAATATTTTTGAGCCGTTTAAGTTCAACAATTGATAGAAGAGCTCAAGATCAACGGGACGAGCATGAAGACGAAAAAGCGATGGTGCGGGGTGGCGCGCTCATAAAAAGAAACTAGTTATACACTTTGGTTGCTATAATACTCTAACAATGTGAGTGGCACATAGTGAATCTCGAAACTGACCCATGGATTGTGGTAATGGCCCACGTGAATAACTTCGAGGGAGAGACTCATGGATCGTGGTAGCGGATCCCATGGAACTTTGTTCGAGGGGGAGATTGTTGGGTGTGCACAAAATCCCATATTGATAGCTGAAAAGATTAGGAGCCTATAAATAAGGTGTAAGAATCTCGTAATAGTGTGAAGCCTTTTGGAGAAAACCGTGCAGACTTATCTAAAGCGGATAATATCATACCATGTTAAGAGTATTTTTGGACCGTTTAAGTCTCACACTTAAAAATCTCAAGCAACGGAACTATGATCATATATATATTTGGTCACAAAATGGAGTTTAACTTCTATATATATTGACATTGTAAATAAATTATTTAAATTTCTCTTTGTCGTGCTTGATTGATCTATAGTAAAAAAACACAAGTTCTTTTGAGTCTCAATATTGTATATGGATTTTATAAAATAAGTTTAAGGGAAATTTAATATGGTTTGGATTTAGGGCACCAACTTCCTTGAGCTGGTTTTGTTGATAATATAAAAATTCTTCACAATATTAGTGTATATGAATTAAAAGAACAAACATACTTGTTATTCATGGGAGCATTAGCTCCTCCACATTTCACGAAAACGTCATGGTTGAACCAGTCTAACACTTGTATTTTACAACATTAAAGTTGCTGAGTAGTATAAGGAAGCATCCAGGTTACAGATGAAGTAGTTAAGTAATGATCTAGTTAATGTATTTAGATATATCTATGAAAGAAAAAAGCCAGTAAAAGACTTTGGTCTTTGGAGCAAAAGGCCTACATAAAGTCTTCCAATATTGTCATCTTGCCCTTTAGAGGTCTCATTATCTCCAAATTCTTAACTTCTGAGTTCTCAAGAAATGGCACCTCTCAGAAAGAACACCATTCAACATTTTACACACCCAGAACATTCATTAACAGAGTATGATTCCGAAACTGGATATCTATGTGATGGTTGCAAAATCCCTGGCATAGGTAAAAGATATCGTTGCCATGGCTGCGAATTTGACGTGCACGAATACTGTGGAACATGCCCAACAATTCTTTCTTCTTTTATGCATCCGTACCATTCACTCAAGCTCGTCCTCCGCAAGCCACAAGGCGATCGCCAATTCGACCGCATCTGCAACATCTGCTGCGATTCTGTTGAAGGCCTGTTTTATAGGTGTAAGCTTTGTGAATTCGATGTCCACCCTCTCTGTACTCAGTTGCCTGAAACTCTGCGCCATGTCCTGCATCAGGTAACTTATTAGAAATCTAAACTGTCTAATTAGGAAAGTGTAGTATGGAATTTATATATAGTTCATGGATGGAAAACATCCAACAATCTAATATGAAGACGTATACATAGTGAAGAGAGGAAAAATGGGAGAAAAAGAAGTGATTCTTACAATTAGAATGGAGGATAATATGCGATTAAATTTATATTATATTTGGTTGATCCGGGATAAATTTATGGCATCAACCACACATAGTATGAATTTAATTTAAGACTTAATCTTGGATATCCCACTTTATCTGATCAAACTTAGGATTATTTTATCCTACCATAATCAAAAAATTATAATTTTAAGAGTATAATCCAATTTAGTCCACATATCCAACGATCCCTAATTTGTACATTTCTTTTTGTATCTTGCGTGATGTACATAATGTTAGATAGCTTGTACAGAAGAAGAAAAAAGGATAGTTTGTACAGTGGCAGAAAAGTAATCCAGGGATAGAATTTAGCATTTTATATATATATATATATATATACACACACACACACATACATACATACATACATACCATACATAGTTACAAACAAAGACATTTATGTGGATTATCCCACAAGCGATGTTCTACTTCCTTTTCCTAAATCTCCAACTTATGAAATCATTCATTCTTTACAAAATAAAGAAAAGCAAATTATGTTCTTAAAAGAAGAAGTTGCTTTTCAAAGAGTACAGAAACAATTGACTGACTATGTATTCTCTTCTAAAATAAAAAATTTAGATGCTAGAATTCAACAAGAGCTTTGTTCCGATCTGCCTATGGCATTTTGGAAACGAAAAAGGCACATTGTTGGGCTTCCTTATGAGCCTGACTTTGATGAGAAAAATATTCCAACCAAAGCTCGACCCATTCAAATGAATCACGAGCTTACAATGCATTGTCAAAAAGAGATCAATGATCTCTTAGACAAAAGGATTATTTCTCCTTCAAAATCTCCCTGGAATTGAGTGGCATTTTATGTCAACAAAAACTCCGAAATCGAGCGCGGAGTCCCTCGCTTGGTTATCAATTACAAACCTCTTAACGCAGCACTTATATGGATTAGGTATCCTAACAAGAAGGACTTATTACAAAGAGTCCATGCTACCATAATTTTCTCTAAGTTCGATTTAAAATCTGAATTTTGGCAAGTACAAATCGACCCAAAAGACAGGTATAAGACTGCTTTTACAGTCCCTTTCGAACAGTATGAATGGAATATAATGCCATTCGGATTAAAAAACGCCCCTTTTGAATTTCAGAAGATAATGAATGATATCTTTAATCCATATTCCAGTTTTGTTATAACTAACATCGACGATGTCTTAGTTTTCTCGACAAGCATAGAGCAACATTTCAAACGTCTAGGCATTTTCTTTAACACTAATAAAGAAAATGGATTAGCTCTGTCTAGGACTAAGTACAGCTTGTTCCAGACAAATATCCGGTTCCTTGGCCATAACATCCAACAAAGGACTAATACTCCTATCCAGCGATCCCTCCAGTTTGCTGACAAATTCCCAGATCAAATTCTGGACAAGACAGCTTCAAAGATTTTTTGGTTGTGTCAACTACATTTCTGATTTTATTCCGGCATTAAGCATTCTGCTTAAACCCTCCACGACAGGTTGAAAAAGCCTCCAGTTCCTTGGACGAATGCACAAAATAACACAATCAAACAACTTAAGTTGAAAGTCAAGAGTCTCCCTTCCGTAAGTCTTCCTGATCCATCTACTTTTAAAATAGTAGAAACAGATGCATCAGATTTAGGGTACGGTAAAATTTTGAAATAACTTAGTAATAATAAAGAAAGTATCATTGCTTATACTTCTAAACATTGGAATAATTCTCAACGGAATTATCTTACAATTAAGAAAGAAATTTTAGCTATTGTTTTGTGCATATCAAAATTTCAATCAGACTTATTAAACCAAAAGTTTTTTCTTCGCATTGACTATAAAGCAGCTAAATCTGTTCTACAGAAGGATGTGCAAAATATTGCTTCAAAACATATTTTCGCTAGATGGCAAGCTATTTTATCAATATTTGATTTGAAATTGAATATATAAAGGGAAGCTCAAATTCCATACCCAATTTTCTAACTAGAGAATCTCTACAAGGCAGACAAAATGCCAAAAAAGCCAAAATATATTGCCCAACCTAAAAGACGGGCAGACATTGCAAAAGAATCTTCTTCAGAAGATGACAATATTCTGCGAAACAACCGGCTTCCACATAGAGAGCAACAGATTTTAAGAGATGGTCGGAACTAATGGGTTTTACTTCAACAACACCCATGATCCATCCAAACCAAGGAGAAATAGAAAGAAACATGGCATAATTTCTAGAAACAATCACCAAACAAGCCCTCACTCTTTCAAACTCAGCATCAACTTCAGCTATGGCTGCCGAAAGCACCACAACCATCCCAGTGGTGGCAAAAGGCCCCACTAAAAAGCAAGTGGTGACAAAAGTCCCATTGCAAGAAATATTAACTCAGTGATGGCAAAATACCCCCACTACACAATGCACGGTGCCTTCTGCACCCAAACAGGCACTTCCTTCATCCGTGCCTCAACCAATTTCTTCTGCAAGTCCTTACTCTAAGGAACCTCAATACATCAAGTACTAAATGATATATATATATATATATATATATATATATATATATATATATATATATATATATATTATTGTAGGAAAAAATAATATCCCGCTCAAGAATAATATCCACGGTAAATAACAGTAGCACAAGAGAGTCACAACGAAACCAAATCTTTTAGCAGGGTAAAATACAATATTCGAGTGGAGCAATATAATACCGCTATAATATTATAACTTAGTAGTGTCAAGAGACTACTACAACTTCGAAAGAAATAAACACTATTTATTTTAAACACCTCACTACAATATTACTCCCACTCAATATTTATCTCACAAACTACAATCTGTGGATTACTCTCTCTAACTCTCAGTTGCTTCTCTCGATTTGGTGTACTCAAATGAGGAAAGTAACGTCTCTATTTATAGATGAATGGTTGCTCATCAAAACCATTCAAATTGGTTTCGACTCCAACTTGCCGATTTGCAATCTTGCAAATTAGTTTTGCAAGTTGTCCACCGCCCAAGCCGTAAGTTTGGCCAATCATCTCTTTTTTCATTTGTTTCTTTTATTTTCTTTATTTTTTCTTTTGTTAAGGAATTAGTTTCCCATAAATTTTCCCCTTAATTTTGATTTTTCTTCTTCATTGAAGTCTTGATCTTATTCTCTGAAAATCTTCAAACTTGAGAGGCGTTGTATAATTGCAACCTGATCATGAGATTTCATATATTTGAGCTCCACTTCCTTATTGGAAACACATTGCCTTTGCTTGTAGTCTTTAGCCACAAGTCGTGCTTTGTATCTCTCCACATCTCCATTAGCATTCTTCTTTGTCTTGTATACCCATTTTACTCCAATTGCTCGATTACCCTTGGGAAGAGTTGTTAACTCCCAAGTGTTGTTATTCTCTATTGACTCAATCTCCTTCTCCGTCTTGTGTCTGTAATAGCTTCATCAAAGTTCATTGGTTCACTATCAGCAACGAGACAATATAAAAAATCAAAATTAGTAACTTCTTCTGTGCCCTCATAGAGTTCTTGAATGATCATCGTCCTTTGCGATTGTTCGTTTGAACTTTCTTGAAAAGAAGGAGATGCAACATTGGTTGGAGAAGGAGGTGGAATTCTATCTTGCATAGGTTCAACGATCTCTGGTTCTTCTTCATCAGTAAAGTATAGAAGAAAATGATATGAAGTTTCTTCCTGAGCTTCCCAATTCCATGCCAATTCTCCATCTAATTCAACATCGCAACTTACCACCCCTTTGATGCTGCTTGGATTGTATAACTTGTAGCCTTTTGAACTCGTACCATAGCAAACAAACACATGCTTGACACTTCGATCGTCAAGTTTCGCTCTCCCTTGTTGTGGCACATGTTCATAGGCTATGTCCCACAGATTCTCAAGTGCTTGACACTTGGCTTTCTTCTACTCCATGCTTTTTTAGGTGTTTGATCTCTAACATTTCTTGTTGGCTGTTGTTCAAATAAATTGCACAAAAAACAGCTTCGACCCAAAATTCTTTGGGCATATTTTTAGCTTTCAACATACATCCAGCCATATTAAGTATCGTTCGATTCTTTCTCTCTGCAACTCCATTTGTTGGGGTGCATAAGGTACCATTAGAGGGTGGGCGAATTCCATGAGACTGATAGAAGTCATTAAATTCTTTTGAAGTGAATTCGCCTCCTCTATTGGACCTTAAAACTTTTATTTCATAGCCTCTTTCTTTTTCCACAAGTACTTTAAAAATTTTAAAAGCAGTAAAAGCTTCAGATTTTTGGTTGAAGAAATAAACCCAAGTCTTTCTGCTAAAGTCATCAATGAAAAGCAGAAAGTATTTACTTTTACCAGGCCGACACACATCAGTGTGAACAAGTTGGAGTGGCTTGGTTGTTCTTGACATGAACTGCTTTGGAAAACTCCTCCTTGCATGTTTTCCAAGAAGGCAAGCTTCACACAATTGATTGGGATGGTTGATTGATGGCATCCCATACACCATGTTCTTTTCTCCCATCGATTTGAGTGCTTCAAAATTCAAATGCTCAAATCTCATGTGCCAACACCATGATTCATCTTGCACATTACCCTTCAAACACTTTGCATCAATTATCTTAAGATTCAAAAAAAATAATCTATTATTTGCTATATGTACTTTAGCAATTAGAATTCCACCTGGATCTCTAAGCCAAAGATGCATATTTTTCATGTGGATATCATATCCCTTTTCAAGAAGTTGGCCCAAACTTAGAATATTACTTTTTAATTTTGGCACATAATAAACATTTTGAATTAACTTATGGCCACCATTTTTACAACAGATTAGAATCGTACATATCCCTGATTTGAATCTTTGAGGTATCTCCAAAGGACACATTACCTCTCACCGTTTTATTGATCTCCACAAACTTCTCTTTACATCCAAACATATGATTGCTTGCTCCATTGTCCAAATACCACGAGTTACAATCATCCATGTCTTCTTCCTTGAGTGCCAACAACAATGTTGACTCATCTTCTTCTTTTTTGTCTTCAACAAGATTAGCTTTCTCTTCAACACTGCTATGACATTCCCAAGAGTAATGGCCAAATTTATGACAATTATAACACTCAATTTTTGATTTATCATACATTTGTCCATTATTTTCTTGATAGTAGCCACGTCATCTTCCTCCTATTTGTCCGCGATCACGACTTCTGAATGTTTGGTGGATTTTAACTTTATTGTTGAAGTTGTTACCATTACTTCTTCCTCTTCCATGAACGCAACAGCTTCGTCCTCGTCCATTTCCTCGATAGCTCTTTTGACCTCCATAATCCTTAAAGGATGCTTGAGTTTTAAGAAGTTGCTCCAGCAGCACTTCTTGTCTCCTCTTGATCTTTTCTTCATGGGCCTATAAAGAACCCTCCAATTTCTCCACCGTCATAGAGACGAAATCTTTAGACTCCTCAATAGCACATATCACAAAATTAAATTTAGGTGTTAAAGTGCGAAGGATCTTTTCTACCACACGGACATCGTATGTGTCCTCCCCGTATCGTCCTAATTTGATTTACAACAGCCTTCACTTTTGAATAATAATCCGAAATACATTCGGATTCTTTCATTTTTAAAACTTCAAAATTAGCCTTTAGAGTTTGAAGTTTTACCTTTCTCAATTTATCAACTCCTTGGAGAGAATTTTGTAAAATCTCTCAAGTTTCCTTTGAGGTGGTAGCATCAGCTACCTTCTGAAACATGGCATCATCCAGACATTGGTAGATGAGAGTGAGGGCTTATTGATCCTTCTTCCTTGTCTTTGCCTAGACATCTCTTTCATTTTGAACTAGACTTCCTCATTATCGGGTTTTGCATACCCTCTGTCTACTATTTCCCACATATCTTGAGAGCCAAGAATGACTTTCATACATAGGCACCATTTCTCATAATTATCTTTTGTGAGACGGGGGTACTGAAAAGACAGCGGACCATTATTCACCACGGCTCTGATACCGCGTTGTTGGGAAAAATAATATCTCTCCTAGGAATAATATCTACGGTAAATAACAATAGGACAAGAGAGTAACAATGATACCAAATCCTTTAACAGGGTAAAATACAATGCCCGAGTGGAGCAATATAATACCACTATAATATTACAACTTGGTAGTATCAAGAGACAACTATAACTTCGAAAGAAATAAATACTCTTTATTTTAAATACTTAACTATAATATTACTCCCATTCAATATTTATCTCATAGACTACAATATGTGAATTATTTTATCTAACTCTCAGTTGCTTCTCTCGATTTGGTGTAATCAAATTAGGAAAGTAACGTCTCTATTTATAGATGAATGGTTGCTCACCAAAACCATTCAAAATTGGTTCTGACTCCAATTTGGTCAATCATTTCTTTTTTCATTTTTTTCTTTTATTTTCTTTATTTGTTCTTTTGTTATGGAATTAGTTTTTCACAATTATAAGTATTAGCTAATCTCAAGATAAATTTTACTCTAAAATATTAGGATTAGATATCCCATATAAATTTAATTATCCTTGTTTATCCCATCAATATTGTACCAAAAATAAAAGGTCCGCCACTTGTACTTAGATAAGTTGACCCACCAAGTACTCTTGTATTTGTAAATAAAAGACTTGGACCTAAGGACTATTTGTTTTAGATCTTATTTTTATGACAGTTTTAGTTTATTTAACATTTAAATTTTAAATTATTAACTGCAAAAATTTATTCAGATAAAGACACCTCTTACGAATAGTCTTCTTTCTTCTCTATAAATCCATTATCCCTGAAAATGGCTCTACACATTGCAGTAACAAGTAATAAATTTGAGAAATCCTAAAGAAATTTGTATGTTTCTCCCTGAAGAATATTAAGACAATATTTCTTTAAGGATAGTGTATTTTATTCACGCCTCGGTGCTACTCTTTATTCTTCTGTTCAAATTTTCTGACACATACACTCTGACAAAATCAGTCATATTAAGGTCACATAAGCACATTATGCATAGGTCAAAAATCAGAGGTATTATTTATGTTCGGATATCTTACCAAGTAGAGGTGTTTAGCTAAAAGAATCTAAATAGAGGGAGCCTATTTGCATAGATACTTTCAGAATTTTACTTCCTTTGTTTAAATTAAGTCAATTATATTAAAAGTAAAAGGCTAATTTTAGGATACGTTTAGCCCACAAACTCTATCATGTGGGATCACAAGTTACAAACTGTTGTATAATTTTGCAAGTATTTTGATGATAATTGTAAATTCAGGCCCATCCTTTAAGGCTTCTAGGCTCGTCTGAATCAGGAACCTGTGCTGTTTGTAGAGGAGCATGTAACGCTTCTACATGGCGTTATAGGTGTCAACTATGTAAATTCGATATTCATATGGGTTGTCTTGTGGTACAATGTGAAAAGAAAACAACATGGCTAGGAATCACGACGTACGTTCCACCTTCTGTATTCCCTCAGACACAATATTTTGGTGGCTATGCTTATGAGATTCCATATTGGTATCCTAGTCAAGGTCAGGTTCAAACTCATCATGGTGGAAATGGTAGACGAATTGGGAAAATTATGTTTGTGTTGGTGAAAATACTTGCAATGTCTGTGCTAATATTTGGGCTGTGAAAGTACAAGAGGGAAGAGGAGTGAGTATATTGTAACTTATTCGACTTTAAAGTATTTAGAAGGTCTTTTGGAAATTACTTTCAATCGAATGTAAAACCTCTTACCAAGCCAAAGGTTACTAAAATTTCATAATGTTAAGAATTCCTTTAAGTGTTACCACTTGTTATCTTTTAGTTTGAAAGTTTCTGCTCGCAGGATAATGAATTGCATACTGGAGATAAAGATCAAACAAAAATAGAGTAAGCAAGTAGTAATAAAGAGTTAAAAGGAAACAACAATGCTTTATTTTATCATAGGTCAGCCCAAATGCTAAGTCTACGTTCACTTCCCTAAACTCCCAAGAGATACAATCACTTATTATAGTATTAGTGATAAAAACTTACCACGCCTTACAAACACGTCTCTTAAAATCGGTCTTAAAAGAAGGATGAATTAGGAAACAACGCGTGTCAATCAGCAGTTATTCAACCATGTTCACAATGAATACAAATCTGTGGCCGAATAAGATATTGATACCAGATACAACTTGCAGTCAAATAAGAAGCATTAATTCAAGATATGACTGTTGTAAAAACGTCACATAAGACCCCCAATATTCCTCCCATCTTTATTAGCCTTCATTAGGCTTTAATACGATTTAATATTCTTTTACTACCTTTTTATTACCTTTTATTGTAGCGTTAATATTGGTAACCAATTGATAGGTCATACACCCTACAACTCTAATATAAAAAGAGGCTTACATTCTATTGTAAGGGATCAAGAATTAGTGACAGAAAAAGACTAGTATACTTTCTCTGAAGCCTTATACAAGTATTTTCAAGATTTTTTAATTATTATTGAGTGCGGTGGGAACATTCTGAAGTTCAAGCTTGTATTTTCCTCAGTTCTCTTTATTTTAGTTGTTTTGTTCATTATTATTTTATTTTATCGGATCAATTTAATCCAAGTGTCTAAAAATCACATTACAACTTCAACTGTACCGTTTTTCCGGTAAACAATTCGGCGGGCATAGACTAAAATTATGGTGACATTTTGATCTGCTTATCTTATACTAATGGGCTTTAAAGGTTTTTTCTGTTTTAAGCATACACAATGATATCAACAACTCGCTCAATGTTGGAACAAACTACAACGATAAGTCTGTGGACAATCTCCATAATGAAAATCAACAGGATGATTCAACCAGTGAAGCCCGTCTCGATTCGAATGAACCAACTCCTAACCATGTAGAAAGAAAAATTCGACATGAGAGGATTCATATCCCTGATGATATGGATGGTGAGCCGGGGGCTGTTACCATGAAAATATTGAGAGCACAACAACAAAAAATTATGGACTATCTCTCAAGATAGGACCGGATAATGATTGAGCTTCAACAAGCGATATCGCTAACTTCAAATAATTCAAATGATGTAGTTTGAGTCCCTCTCGGTGTCCCTATAGATCAAATGGCACCAAGAATCGGTGACACCATTACCGAGGGAAGTTCGGAAGAAACAACAATCAAGCAGGTGGTACCGGTAGTGGATCTGAAAATGAAAATAATGTAGACGATTTTCAAAGCCAAACTCATGAGGTTTATGAGGGAGAAAAATGAACGAATGGATCAAAATGCTAAATAATTTTATGCTCGAATATATCAGATCCAGGGAGCACCTCCGGTCCGAGAGGGCCCAGATTCAAAAAAGTATATACAATTGTCGTTTAAACCTAGTGCAACTCCGGAGTTGATTTCAAAGAGATTCAAAATGCCGGATATTTTATGGATCCACAAGAATACATCACAACATACACCACAACTGTAAAGGAAAATGATTTGGCTCTGCATCAAATCGAATCAATTTTTACTAAAGAAATCTGGCAAAAGTCTAAATAAAGGGCTTTAACATGATATTGTCTTTTAACTGAATACTCAATTGATTCTTTTGAAATGCTTGCAGATTCTATCATCAAAGCTCATGCGAGAGCAAGGAAAGTGCAAGCTAGAAAAGCTGATATATTCAGAATCACTCGAAGAACTTGGAGTTGCTACGAGAGTTCGTGATCTGATTTCAAAAAGTGAAAATGATATTGCCGGCAGTACCTGATGAATAGGCAACAAAAGCATTTACCAAGGTTCTTAATCCTACAAGTTCCGATGCATCAAGGAAGTTGAAGGAGAGTTTGTTGGAATTTCAAGCAACAATGTGGGAAGATGTTCATAACAGATACGAGTCAAAGATTCGTGTAGAAGATGATTAGATGAGTGAATCGACATCTTCTACGGCCTGGAATCAAGGTCAATTGAACTTTGATCGAAGGCATTCCAGACACCGATTTGAACCATACCCATCAGGATCATGGACTGACATGAGGTAGGGGGTGCCCGTAGCGAGCCGTAAGAAAATAACATCAACGAAGGGCAATTTTAACAACCCGATCAGTCATTATGAGTATTTACACTCCGTTCAGATATTTGAAGTTCCGAGTAGCTTCTTATGATGTATTATGACCTGTGTGAAGCATCGGTTTTGGTTTTTCAAGTGATTTGAAGAATGATTCTCAATTAGGAAGCTTTAAGTTGGAAGAGTTGACCAAGTTTGACCTTTGAGTATTTGACCCGAGAATGGATTTTTGATGGTTCTGTTAGCTTTATGGTGATTTCGGACTCGGACGTATGCCCTGATTTTAAATGGGAGGTCCCAAAGTGATTTGGCATAATTTTCCGAAAAATTGTTAACTTTGAAAAGTTTTGAATTCCAAAATTTGGCCATAATTGGATTTTTGTGGATATCGGATCCTGATTTAGATTCCGAGAGTTCGAGCAGCTTCGTAACAATCTTGTGTGCAAAACTTGAAGTTTTTCAGAGGTGAGTAGACATGTTTTCCGTTAGTTTTTGAGAAATTAAAAGTTTTGATTTTATAAAGCTTGAATTCATTGCGATTCGTAGTTTTGATATTATTTTTGTGTTTTGACGCTAGCAAGTTCGTATAATATTTTAGAACTTTTTGGTATATTTGGTTGGGATTCTATGGGCCTCGGATGAGTTTCGGATGGATTTTTAACGTGTCTAGTGTTTTGGCATTATTTTGAGCATAAGCATATAATGATCCAAAGGTCTACTTTTTAGTTCTAGAGATTGGAATTCAATTTCGAGACTTCGGGAAGTTTGATAATAATTTATAGAAATGATATGGTATATTTGGTCTAATTTTATTAAGTCGCGATTGGGATTTTACTGCTAAGCATTAGTTAATTATTTAACGAGCAAAGTTGGTATCACATTAATCAAATGAGCTCCGAATTTAGTTTTGACTGAATGATTAGGTTTGTACTATTATTTGTGACTCATAGGAGCAAGAATCGTCGAATTCCGAGTTTGTATAAGGAAGTTAGAATCTTTTTAGTGAAAAATAAATTTCTAGTGCAGCAAGTTCCTGTGCGCACCTTTACCGATCAGATTTGGCACCTGTAGCGACCAAATTTGGACTTTTAGCGACCACTTTAGTGTTTTTGTTGAGTAGTTTTTTTTTATAAGCTCATTTCAACATTGTTGGAGCTAGGGAACTCGGATTTGGGCGATTTTTGAGAGGATTTTCACCAAATGGATTGGGGTAAGTGTTCTCTACTCGGTTTTTTATTATATTTCACGAATCTATCATCATTTTTTGGCATTTGATTGATGATTTCAAAAGAGAAATTGGGGGATTTTTGTCTAATATTTCGTAAGGTGAATTTTCGAGTTTTGAGCATCGATTCGGAGTCGGATTTGAGTGAAACTAGTATGGTTGGACTCGTAATTGAATGACTTTTCAGATTTTGTGAGTTTTGTCGGGTTCTGAGGTATGACCCGGATTTGACTTTTTGTGTTGCATTGCATTCGACATGCACACTCGACATACATGCATAGAGATGCATTTTCCTCATGACGTATAGTATTGCATCATTCATGACTTCACATACACATTGACATGTCGGCTAGAGATGTACTTTCCTCATGCCATTTGATAATGAAACATCTTACCTGTTGTTGAAAGATTTTAAGGGAAAATCATAATTTTTCAGATTTACTCATATCTTGGTGATTTTCGTAAAAGATTTGGGTTTTCACTATTATACTTGAAAAGCATGCCTATTTTTCGGAACTGTGAACGAGCTGAGCATTATATCTCTGAGTTATTTCTTGTACCACTTTTATTATATTGCTATGAGCTGTTGTTGGTTATTGGTGTTGGACTCTGACCTTTGTCCCAGCTCGTCACTACTTTCAACCTAATGTTAGGTTTGTTACTTATTGAGTATATGGGCTATACTCATACTACGCTTCTGCACCTTGCATTCAAATGTTTGATGTTGATGTTGCTGTGTATGGCGGAAGCTAGATTTGAAGATGTACCTGCGTTCTTGTCATAGCTGCATCGTGTTCTTGGTAGCTTTAGCATTTTAAATCTATTCATGTATATTTCAAGCAGATGATGTATTTCTTTCATATCAGCTTTTTAAATTCTAAATCTTAGAAGCTCATGATTTATACTGCTAGTTCTTGGGAAATTCTTTGTATAAAAGTTCAGTTATATTATCTTTATTTTTTTCAATAAATCTCTTTTAAATTAGATTGTTGCTAATTGGCTTACCTAACGGGTTAGGTTATGTGCCATCACGACTAGTTGGATTTTGGGTCGTGACAGCAATAATGTCTACGAATGCTGGGGACTTGCATCAAAGTAACAAAAATCGCAACAATAAGTATCGGAAGCATCTGAAGATGACTCCAGAACAATCCGTACAGGATACCAAAGATAGCCCGAACAGGTTCTGGAATAAAAAAAAAGATCGGAGACTGCCAGTTAAAGGATTGGGGATTGCCAGATCAGCCCCGAGGAAAAATAACTAGAAGAAATCAGAATTAAAAATTGGCTAGACCCAATAAATGTCAGCCTGGCCACAATACTCTTGCAAGGTATTTTTGTTCATTTCCTATAAAATATCGTATATGCAAAGTTGTAAACACTTGTGTATGAATTGAATGAAACAAAACACACGCTTTCCAAAAACATTCTCGTATATGTTTGAATGAACAAAATCATTCTTAATATTCGATCATACTTAAAAGCAACAAATAGATTAGAAATTCGAATAATTACCCAGATGAACAGGAGACGTCCTTTTCATAAGCACCGTAAACATAAGGGTCCTCTCTTATAAGCAACTCAATAAAATGGCTAAAGGTAGAATGTCTTGTTCCCCAATCGTAAAGTTAACCGAAAGTATCAAATTTCTGGATTTTATCAAAATCAGAAGTTCAAAATTCCTAGTCAGTAACATCCCCGGTCTCGAAGGTTCTGAGGTTATAAAAGTTTTCGGGTAAAACTAAAATCCAAGAGTCAAAACTCAAAGAAATTTTTGGGTACAATTAAAAATCAAAGAGTCAAAACTCAAAGAAAAGTTTTTGGGTACAACTAAAAATCGAAGAGTTAAAACTCAAAGAACAATTTTCGGGTACGACTAATAACCCAAAAATTGAAATTCAAAGATTAAAAATTCCGGATGGACACTAAAAATTCGAGATCAAGTTTTCTGTGATAGTGACACTTTTTCAATGCCAATCGGTCATTGATGATAGAATAAGAAGTTGTCATATGAAGTTCTGCACTTCTTTTTCGCCCGGTTTTATTTTTCCGGCAAGGTTTTTAATGAGACAGTAACTAGGATAAGAACTTTCACTTCCTGGTCAAATCTTAGTGAGTAACCGGAACGTGAGGGGACTATCTGTATATAGTAAAAATCGATCTAAGAAGATTGGTAAATTAGGAAGCAACGCGTATCAATCAACAGTGATTCAACCATGTTCACACCGGATACAAACCTATGGTCGGATAAGATATTGACACTGCCTACAAATCCGTGGTTAGTAAGAAGCATTAAGTCAAGATATGACCGTTGCAAACGTTGTAGAAGACCCCAAGATTCCTCCTGTATTTATAGCCTTTATTAGGCTTTATTACCCTTTAATATTCTTTTACTACCTTTTATTACCTTTTATTGTAACATTAATATTGGTACTAATTGATAGATCATACAGTCCACAACTCTAGTATAACAAGAGGCTTACGTTCCATTGTAAAGGATCAGAATTAGTGATGGAAAAAGACTAGTATTCTTTCTCTCAAGCTTTATATGAGTATTGTTGAGATTTTCTAATTATTCTTGATTCCGATGAGAGTATTCTGAAGCTTAGGCTTGTCTTCTCCTCAATTCTCTTTATTCTAATCGCGTTGTTCATTTTTACTTTATTTTATCGAATCAATTTAATCCACGTGTCTATAAATCACGTCCGTGATTAAATGATATTTCCCTTTAAAATTTTACTGCATTAGTTTTATTGGTTTGGTTTAGACTCCCGGTCCGAATAAGTGTTTTGCTTTATTAGGTCTCCTCCTTACTTTATGGGCATTTTCTATGTGTAATAGAATCTGACTAATTTTGAGATCAGCCTTTTACGGAAATTGGTGTCACTTATCAGCATTTGCATAATATCCATTTTTGGGGTCTCAAAATAGCTTGGAAATGCTATTACAGCAGATTTAGATTATCATAATTCCATATTAAAAAAGAATCAAACATTAGCAAGAACATTATTAGTGCTTTAACTTGTCGAGAGAATTTCTAAAACTAGAATATCCATGTTTTGAACAAAATTAAATACATTTCTATATCAAGCTATATATAAACCCAATGTTTATATAATTTTTTCAACAGAGAATTTGGATTAGTTCAACAAGAGAGAGAAAATGGGGAGATCGATTTCTAATTTTTCATCAACCTCACTAATCTTTCTCCTCCCTTATATTATTTTATTAAGTGTTGATCTCTTTGGTGCAAATTTAAGAGCAAATGCTGTCACCCAACTAATTAAAACAGCTTGTGATTTCTCTAATGTAAAAGATTTTTGCTATAATGTTTTGGGAAATGATCCAGATGCTCAACGGGCAACAACTAGGTTCAATCTTGAAAACACTACAATTAGATTGGCAGAAACAAACTACACAAATATTGCCAGGAAAGTTTTGACAATCACTTCGAATGAGACAAATCCAGAATTTAAGCAAATTTATAGGAAGTGTCTTCATCAGTATATACTTTTGAAATCAGATTTCAAGAACTTAATTCATACCTTGGAATTCAATGGTGATATGGCTCAAGCTGTTGAGGGTGCACAAGTTCATCTATTCACTTGTATGGATTTTTTCACGCAATCTCCAAATATTGCAAATCCCTTTGGTCAAGATAATGAAAATATGGCTTCCTTCTTTGAACTTATTAGGGATATTTCAGCCGTACCTTTGGAATAGGAAGCATGTATTTTCTCCAATGATTGTATTATTCACAAGTTTATGATAATCTTCATTTAATGAAATTTTATGTTTTTTCAAGAGTTCCTGGCCAGTATATATTCATTGCTAAAAAGATGCAAAATTCCAATGGAAATGTTTGCTACGGGTACAGTTTTAATGAATTTCTGGCAAGATTTCACATTTTTTAGCAGTGATTCTTAGTTTTCTTTGAAAAATCTTAACCAATCTTCAATTGATCAAATGCGTCAGAAAAGCATTAATCAGAATATGAAATCATAGATTCAAAAACAGTGTTTTAAGAGGCGGAGGCATGAGAAGAAACGTTTTACTTAACACGGGGTGAGGTGTAAGTCCGAGACAAGAGACGTATGGCCCATGAATATTTAAATTTTTAATTTAAATTAATAAAACAACAAAATAACCACAGAAAGTATATAAAGTACATTAAAAGATTAAAAAACTTAAAACAAAAAATTATTAACCTCACAAAAATAAAAACATCTAGCATCTTTTAAAAATATAAAACAATACAATGGTATTAAAGTTACTATAAGATAAAAAAAATTAACTATAACGTCTTTTCTTTTAAATCATTAAAAGTTTACAGTATTTTAAAACATATTATCAAATTACACGGTTTACCTCTCTAAAAGTTAATAATCAATTAACTCCATCAATATTATAGTTTAAAGTATTACTCCTCATGAGTGTCACAACTCGGAATTCCCACCCTCGAGATCATGATGGTGCCAAGCATTTCACTTGCTAGGCAAGCCAATGTTAAATATAGTTATTAACCATTTTTAATAATTCAAATCAAATGAAAATCAATAAGCTAAATAAACTGAAATAAAGTAGATAAATCTGATAACCGGCGATATCCAAATACAAATCCTAGTAGTGGTGTCACGAATACACGAGCGTCTAGAGTACTACAAATAATAGTCTGAATGAAAGTATAATTGTCTGAAGCGAAAAAAACAGCTAGAGTAATGTAGAAGGGCACTTCAGGAATGCGAACACTGTGCAGCTGTACCTCAAGTCTCCCTCAAGCACCAGATCCGAGCAATCTCTGATTGCCGCTAGGACCGACTCCAAAATCTGCACAAGAAGTGCCGAGTGTAGTATGAGTACAACCAATCCCATGTACTCTGTAATTGCCGAGCCTAACCTCAACGAAATAGTGACGAAGCTAAGACAGGACACTCACAATAACCTGTACGCAGTATAATAATAATAATAACAAAGAAGGAAAACATGTATGAAGGTAAGGCAGTTAATTTATAAAAACGAACTCAATCCTCGAAATCATAGAATCAATAATATCAGTCCTCAGAATATCATATAAAAATGCTAAAAACTAACACAATACAACAATGAGGACAACAAACACAATCTGTTGCGGCGCACAACCGGATCCCCAATCCTCCCTTATTCCACCATAACATCATTTATCGAAATCAAGAACCACATATAAAATTCGTTGTGGCGCGCAACCCGATCCCACCATATCATCATAATCAATGTCATAATTCTCCCATATTTCACCATATCACAATTTATCAATAACAAGTATTACGTACACAATCCATTGCGGCGTCCAACTCGATCTCTCCGTATTATTATAATAAAAAAATAGTCCTCCCTTATTCCACCATATCACAACTGTTGTGGCGTGCAACCCGATCCACAAACGTTGTAAATAAAAGCAATCAATTCAATAGCTCAATTTTGTAAGAATTTCTACAATTAAGGAATATGAAAATAAATCAATAAAGGAACCCCATACTAAATCAAGGAATGCTATAATTTATACAAAATTAACAAGACAAACCAAATATATGACTGTTAAGGTGTAAAAGTAAGGCAATTAAGGCAAGTAATAATTAATCACGGAGTCATAGAAGGAACGAAATTTTTTTATTCAAAGATAATTAATGATAAGTAACAAATTACGGCATAGAAGGCAATTAAAACATGTAACAATTAAGGTATCGAATGAGATAATGTATGAAATACGAGAAAGACATGGAAACAATCATTTGACGGTGTATATACACTCGTCACCTCATATCTAACCAATTTGAGTTAGAACTGGTTCTTTTTAGGTGATCTTAATCCTCTCTAATTCTAACCTATTCATTTCAAAGTGATCTCCACTTAGAGCTTTTGTGAAGATGTCAGCTATTTGCTTGTCAGTAGCACAAAATTCCACAGTGATCAAACCCTTTTCATAGTTGTCCCTCAAAAAGTGATGCCTAACATCTATGTGCTTAGTTCTTTTGTGATTAACCAGGTTCTTAGTCATATTAATTGCACTAGTGTTATCACAAAAAATGAGGATACAACCTACATCAATTCCAAAATCCATTAATTATTATTTGATGCACAACACTTGAGCACAACATTAGGCAACATCAACGTACTCAAATTCAGCAGTAGATAAGGCCATAGAATTTTGCTTTTTGGTGGCCCAAGACACAAGACATGAGCCAAGAAAATGTTCCATACCTGAGTTGCTTGTTCTATCCACAAGAAAACTTGCATAATCAGCATAAGCATATCTCACTAAGTTAAAATTACTACCTTTTGAAAACCACAGAGCGAGGCCAGTGGTGTCTTTTAGGTATCTCAAGATCCTCTTGACAGCAGTCAAGTGAGACTCCTTTGGATTTGCCTGAACTCTAGCACAAAGGCCTACACTGAAAATAATGTCAGGTCTGCTAGCAATGCATATAACAAGGAGCCAATCATTCCCCTATACAACTTCTGATCAACAGATGAACCAGGTTCATCTACATCCAATTCTGTGGCTGTTGCTATAAGAGTGTCAATTTTTTTTTGGAATCTTCGATTTTAAACCTTTTAAGAAACTCTTTCACATACTTATGCTGATGGATCATAGTTCCATTTGATTTTTTTTTAATTTGTAAGCCTAAAAATAAATTAAGCTCACCCATCATACTCATTTTAAATTCACTCCTCATTATTTTAGCAAATTCTTTACTTAACTTATCATTAGTTGCTCCAAAGAATATCATCAATATATATCTGAACTACCAAAAGATCTTTACCTTTTTTTTTCAAGAATAATGTATTGTCAATCTTACCTATCTTGTAGCCATGCTCAAGCAAGTATTTTGATAATGTTTCATACCATTCTCTTGGAGCCTGCTTGAGCTCGTAAAGTGTCTTGTCAAGCTTGTACACCTGATCAGGACATTCCGTGCTTTCAAACCCTGGAGGTTGCTTGACAAACATTTCTTCCTTTAGATAGCCATTGAGGAAGGCACTCTTGACATTCATTTGATGGAGTGTGAATTCCATATAAGCAGCAAAGGCTATAAGGAGTCTAATTGCCTCTAATATCGGAACTGGAGCAGAAGTCTCATCATAGTCTATGCCCTCCTCTTGACTATATCCTTGAACAACTAATTTTGCCTTGTTCCGTGTAACTGTTCCATCTTCATCAAGTTTGTTTCCGAAGACCCATTTTATGCCAATTACTGATCTGGCCTTGGGTCCTGGTACCAGATTCCAAACTTGACTTCTCTCAAATTGGTTGAGTTCATCTTGCATTGCATTCACCCAATCTGCATCCTGCAAAGCCTCAGCAACATTTTTAGGTTCAATAAGAGATAAAGAAGCATCAAAAGCACAAAGATTCTTCAAAGAGGATCTGGTTTTGACTCCAGATGGTTGGATCAGTAATTATATTCTCAATGGGATAAGAACTTTGATACTTGTAAGGTTTCACAACCAGCTGATTTCCCCTAGATGTTCCTTCAATGTTTTGCTGAGGAACATGCTCATGGACAGGTTCCCTCGAGATTTGAGGATCAGTTCCTCTTTGCTCAATTCCCCTTATCAGGTTGCCCTGGGTGGAAGGACCTGTTCCATCACCAGTTCCTTCATATGGTGCAGCTTCAGTCTGGGCTGTGGTTTCATTTGAGTTTTTTACCAGCCCAATTGCTTCATCATCATGTTCCTGCCTCTTAGAAAGAATGTTAGTTTCATCAAAAACCACATGTACACTTTCTTCTACACACATAGTTTTTTTGTTATAAATCTTATAAGCTTTACTATGTGAAGAATATCACAAGAATACTCCCTCATCACTTCTGGGATCAAGCTTAACTAGGGAGTTTTTACCATTATTGTGCATAAAGCACTTGCATCCAAATGCCCTGAGATGGGATATATTTGGTTTTCTCCCTTTAAGTAACTTATAGGGAGTCTTCTGAACAAGAGGTATAGTCATGCACCTATTTATGATGTAGCATGCAGTGTTCACATCTTCTGCCCAGAAACTATGGGGCAATTTACTAGAAAGAAAAATAGTCCTAGCCATTTCTTCCAATGTCCTATTCTTTATTTCAACTACTCCATTTTGTTGTGGAGTCCTAGGAGCAGAAAAATTATGATTATGCCATGCTCATCACAAAATTAAGCAAATTTAGCATTCTTAAATTCAGTACCATGATCAGACCTAATTGATACAATTTGTTTACCTAGTTGTTTCTGAGTTTTTCTAACAAAAGAAGTGAACATGTCAAATGTTTTGTCTTTAGATGTTAAAAACAATGTCCAAGTAAACTTAGCGTAATCATCAACAAGCACCATCACATATCTCTTACCACCCCTACTCAGTGTTCTCATTGGACCACAAAAATCCATATGGACCAGTTCCATCGTCCTGGTAGTGCTTACCATTTTCTTGCTTTTGAAAGAGGATCTTACCTGCTTCCCCCTTGCACAAGCCTCGCAATCTTTATCTTCCTTGAATTTAATGTTAGGCAGCCGTATCACCAAGTCCTTGGAGACTAGTTTGTTGAGTTGGCTTAGACTGGCATGTCCTAATCTTTTGTGCCAAAGGAGGGTATCATTATCCAACACACTTAAGCAAGTGAGTTTATTATCTGAAAGTGTGGACAAATCCACAACATATATGTTGTTCACTCTTTTTCCCTGCAAAACTATCTTGTCAGTGGTAAGATTAATCACAAAGCATTTTGTAGAGGTGAATGCTACCATGTTACCTCTATCACACAATTGTGATACACTTATAGCTCAGTCCATCTATCAAGTAGACATTATTAATAGAGTGAGAATCAGTCTTACCTACCTTTCCAACCCCAATGATCTCACCTTTCTTCCCATTTCCAAAGGAGGCATTACCTCCTTTAAGATCCTGAAGTGAAAGAAACTGGTTCTTGCTTCCTGTCATATGCTTTGAGCACCACTATCCATGTACTATATTTGGCCGCTCCCATTCACTTGGATCTGCAAAAGAAAATCAAGGGTTAGTCGTAGGAACCCAAACTTGTTTGGGTCCCTTTCTCTAGTCAAAAGGGTGAATCAAAATTTTTTAGCCCAACTTGGCAGCCTAGTTTTCCCTTGAACAAAATCTTTGTTCTTATGACTTGCCTTTTCTTTTGCAGTGCATTCACTTTTATAGTGACCAGTGTTACCACAGTGTGAGCAAATCTTGTTCTCAGGAAGTATAAGATACTTGCTTTTGCGATCCCACTTAGGTTCAGGGTTCCCAAAGCCAAGTCCTTTTCTGTTGCTACTATGGTGTTCTTGTAGCCATGAAGGTGCATCAGATGACCTGTTCCATTTACAAGTTTTGTCTAGATCATGCTTGACCTTGCTTAGATCCTCTTTTAGAATTCTTACATGTTCATCTCTCTTGTACAATTCTTCTTTCATTTTTCCTACATTTTCTTCTAAAGTGATATGTGTGTGATCAACTATCTTTTTGCCTTTTCATAGTTTCAATTTTAGATTTTCAGATCTAAGCTCTAGGACAGTCGTATCAAGTGCATGAACCTTATTCTTCAACACAGTATTTTCATTTACAGTTTCACCAGCTCTAGGTTCTAGGTTTTTGCACTTAGCCTTCAAAGTCACACATTCTTTAGAAAGTTGTTCCTTTTCGTTCTACATCCTTAAATTCATCAATTAGCTCTAGTAGCAACTCAGATAACCTTTCTCTAGATAAAAATTTATTCTTGTCTTTGAGATGAAAGACACTTACCTCAGGTTCTTCATCAGATTCTTTAATGGCTATAAAAGCTCGTTCATCCTCATCATCATCATCTGAGCTTTCATCTGAGCTTTCTCCCCAAGAAGAAACCATAGCCTTGGTTGATCCTTTGTTGTTGCTTTTTTCGGGTTAAACATGTTCCTTCTTCCTGTTCCTTCGTTCGACTCTTTCCTTCTTCCATTAAATTTCCCACAAAGGACAGTTTTTGATGTGATGATCAGGTTTTCCACACTTGTAGCAGCCATAATTGGTTTGCTTCTCAGGAGCTTTTTCCTTGCTGTAGCTTCCACTTCTTGAAGAACCCTTTCCTCTCCTCAGGTACTTCTTGAAGCCTTTGGTGATAGCCATTTCATCATCTTCCAGTTCAAAACCTTCAGTGATTCTGAGTGCCAAGCTCCTTTCCTTCTTAGGTACATCCATCTTCATGGTTTGTCTTCTAAGTTCATAGGCAGTGAGATTTTCAATCAATTCATCTAGTGGGAGAGTGGCAATGTTCTTTGACTCCTGGATGGTAGTGATCTTGCTTTCCCAAGTGATTGACAAGACCCTAGTAAGTATCTTCTCAACCCTCTCTTCTTCAAGAATAGTCCTTCCAAGAGATTTTAGTTCTTTTGTCAGTGTAGTGAACGCTGTGTACATCTCTTGAATGGTTTCTCCATCCTTCATAGCAAAGTTCTCATACTGAAAGTACAGTAGTGTTCCTTTAGATCTCTTCACTTGAGTAGTTCCTTCATGATCCACCTGTAGCGTGTCCCAAATTTGCTTAGCAGTGGCACAGCCTTGGATTTTATTGTACTCATCTGGACCAAGTCCACAAACAAGCTATTTCTTGGCTTTAGCATTCTTCTCCCACTTCTTCAAATCCTCAGCAGTGCAATCCGCTCTTGTCTTTTGCGCATTTACTCCTTCAACATTTTTCTTCAATGTAGCCAGTGGACCATCAATGACAATGTCCCATAGCTCATATTCCTCTCCTTGAATGTGATATCTCATTCTTTTCTTCTACCAAGAGTAGTACTAGCCATTAAAGAGTGGTGGCCTATCAGTGGATTGTCCTTCCCAGTTTCCAGGTGGTGCACTCATCTTGATCATCTCCTAAGGTGTTAGCCTCTTCAATGATAACCTGCTCTGATACCAATTGATGTTTTGTACTTCAATACCATACAAGAGGGGGGTTGATCTGTGTGGTGTCCAATTTTTTGCGTGCACAGATTATAGAAGGACCTAGTTCTTCTATATGTTCCTTATACTACTATTTTAGAATAATAAATGCGTAAAGTAAAAAATATAAGTATTTTTATGTGTAAAACACCTGGCTCAAAAGGTCAAAAAACCACGACCTACTACCTAATAGGATGTTTCCCAACACTTCACAAAATCACTAAGCCAAAAACAACATTTACAAAACTCTTTGTAAACCTAAGGATTACCTCTAACCCTTTGTGGCAACCACCCTCTAGCTATTGCGGCAACTTCAAGTTAACTCTAACTTGAATACTACACTCAACATACCTAGTATAATTTCTTATAGATAAAGTTGAAAGGTACAACTCAAACGCCTTACTACAATGAAACTAGAATAAAAGACATACAGTTGGAACTAGTTCTTTTATCTGGTTCATATAGCTTCAGGTTTGCACACTTGAATCACAGGAATTGCTTGCAAAATACCTTGCTATTTTGCTCTCAACTCTCGTATAACTTTAGCGTTTGTGCGTACCTGTAAAATGAGAACATCCTGCAATATATAGAGTTAGTAGAATAGGAAATAACTAAAGTTCTAACGCTATACTCTTCCATGGTGGAAGAGTTCTAGTTATCTTCAACTTTTAACTCCTTCCTTATCTAGGATATAGTTCTCTTTGTGTAAGGAGTTCTTAACCTTATCACTTATGCAATCTTTTCATTCAGGAGATATCAGATATAACCACTTAAGCTTATCTCCTTCACGTGCATGCCTTGTGCTCGAATCAGCTCGTGTCTGTGTACACTCTGTATGGACCTGGTTCATGATTGAGTTCCTTTATTAATCATCAAAACAGACTTACTTAGGCCAACAGAGCCCAACATTGAAATCCATAGTAATACGCTCCCGCTTCCTCTCAAGAATCTCAAGCCTCTGAAACAAAGCACCAGGCCTCTAATGCTCTTTACTTGTTGACAATTCAGAAACTGAGCTACATATACAACTATATGTTTCTCTATTCTCCTCCACCAATAATGCTGCCGCAAGTCCTGATACATCTTGGCGGCACCTGGATGAATGGAATATTGGGAACTGTGGGCCTCCTCAAGGATCAACTCACGTAGCTCATCCATATTGGGCACACAAATCGGATCCTGCACCAGCAACACCCCTTCATCTCCAACAGTAACTTGCTTGGCACCATTGTGCCACTCCGAGTCCTTAAGGACAAGCAAGTGGGGGTCATCATACTGACGCTCTCTGATGCACTCATACAAAGAAGACTAAGAGAGCGTGCAAGTTAGAACACAACTAGGCTTCGAAACATCTAACCTCACAAACTCATAGGCCGAAGCCTGAACATCTTATGCTAGCGTCTCTTGACAACTGGAATATACGCAAGGCTACCCATACTCATAGCCTTCATATTCAAGGCATCGGTCACAGCCTTCCTATTCATCGCATTGGCCACTATATTGTCCTTCTCGGGATGATACAAAATGGTGATATCATAGTCTTTCAACATCTTCAACCACCTCCTCTGCCTCAAGTTGAGATCCTATTCCTTGATCAAATATTATAGACTCCGATGATCCGTGAACACCTCACACGACACGCCTTAAAGGTAGTGCCTATAAATCTTAAGTGCATGAACAATGGCTGCCAACTCTAAGTCATGAACAGGGTATTTCTTCTCATAAACCTTCAACTGCCGCGACGTGTATGCAATCACCCTGCCATCCTACATCAACATTGCACCGAGCCCAATAAGATGCATCACAATACACCGTGTAGAATCTTGAATCTGTGGGCAACACCAACACTAGCATTGTAGTCAAAGCAGTCTTGAGCTTCTGAAAGCTTGACTCACACTCATTGGACCACCGGAATGGAGCACCCTTCTAGGTCAATTTAGTCAATGGGGCTGCTATGGATGAAAACCCCTCCACAAGCCGGTGATAATAACCCACCAAATCAAGGAAACTCTGAATCTCTGTAGCTAAAGTAGGTCTGCGCCAGTTTTGAACCGCCTCAATCTTCTTAGGATCCACTTTAATGCCCTCGGCCGATACAACATGCCCCAAAAAGGCGACCGATTCTAACCAAAACTCACACTTTGAAAACTTGGCATATAACTGACTATCTCTCAGAGTCTGAAGTACAATCCGAAGATGCTGCTCATGCTCCTCTCGACTGTCGGAGTAGATCAAGATATCATCAATGAATATGATCACAAAAGAATCCAAATAAGGCTTAAATACCCGATTCATCAAATCCATAAATGTTGTTGGGGCATTTATCAACCCAAATGACATCACTAGGAACTCATAATGCCTATACCGAGTTCGAACAGCCATCTTAGGGATATCTCATTCCCTAATCTTAAACTGATGGTAGCTAGACCTCAAATCAATCTTCGAAAATACTTTGGCACCTTGAAGCTAATCAAATAAGTTATCAATCCTCGGCAACGGATACTTTTTCTTGATAGTCACTTTGTTCACGGTCTATACACATCCTCATCGAGCCATCTTTCTTCTTCACGAATAATAGGGGCGCACCGCAAGACGAGACACTAGGCCTAATGAATCCCTTATCAAGAAAATCTTGCAACTGCTCCTTCAAGTCCTTCAACTCAAGAGGGGTTATATGGTATGGTGGAATGGAAATGGGCTGAGTGCCCGGAGCCAAATCAATATAGAAGTCAATATCCCTATCAGGTGGCATCCTCGGAGGATCTATAGGAAACTCCTTTGGAAACTCACGCACAACAGGTATCGAATCCATAGAAGGAACCTCCGCACTAGAATCACGAACATAGGCCAAATATGTTAGAAACCCCTTCACGACCATATGTAGAGCCTTCACGTAAGAAATAACCTTGCTAGTAGAATTGCCAGGGGTCCCCCCTCTACTCTAATCGAGGAAATCCCAAACATGGCTATGGTCATATTCTTGGCGTGACAGCCAATATAGCATGATAAGGTAACAGCTAATTCATGCCAAAGATAATATCAAAGTCCACTATATCAAGAAGTAGGAGATCTACACTAGTCTCAAGGCTCCCGATAGAAACCACACACGAGCAATAAACACGATGTACAATAATATAATCTCCCACATGCGTGGACATATATATAAGAGCACTCAAAGAATCACAAGGCACAATAAGATATGAAGCAAAATAGGATGACATGTAGGAATAAGTAGAGCCCGGATCAAATAGAAATAAAGCGTCTCTATGGCAAACTGGAAAAATACCTGTGATAACAGCGTCACATGACTTGGCCTCATGTCTACTGGGAATGCATAAAATTAGGGCTGACCTCCACCACCTTGACCTCCGTCTCTCGGACGGGCCGGACCATGGCACGAGAACTATGTTGTGGCATGCTACTCAACAATCTGTACAGAAGCTCTTGATGCGACCGGTATGTCCACACTCAAAACACCTATCCTACTGTTGTGGGTACTGAAGCTGAAGCTAACCTGAACGGGCCGGATAACCTGTCACAACCAGGAATTCACACCTTCTAGACTGTGATGGCGCCTAACATTTCACTCGCTAGGCAAGACAACATTAAAGTAATTCTTTTGCCAATTTTTTTAAACACTTCGAACAATTTAACCAATTAAACATAAATGAAACTAAAACAAATATGAAATAGCATAATAACCCAATTATCTAAATACAACCCAGATCTGGAGTCACAAGTACACGAGCTTCTAGAGGTTTTACAAATAGAGTATGAAACAAATACAACTGTCTCGAATGAAATGAACAGTAAATAAGGAAAAAGGAACGAGACTTCGAGGTTTGCGGACGCCAGCAGATCTACCTCGAGTCTCCAAATAAGCTTCCGAGCGGATGCACCTCACGGACAGCTGGGACCAATACCAAAATCTGCACAAGAAGTGCAGAGTGTAGTATGAGTAAAACCCACCCAATGTACTCCGTAAGTGTCGAGCCTAACCTCGACGAGGTAGTGACGAGGCTATGACAGGACACCTACGTAATTAAACATGTACGAATGAAGATATACGTGCAACATGACAACAAATAGAGATTAAACACGTACTAGTGGGAGGGAGCATGCGAAAGGGAACAGGATATGATAGCTACAACGGGAATGACAACATAAGACAGTCAAGTAAATCACAACCAATGAAAACGGAGAACATAATGAATAAAGGCTGCACGACATTACCTATCGTGCTTTTCCTCTCAACCTCATCATGAAACAATAATAATGGCACGGCATTACCCTTCGTGCTTTTACTCTCAATCTCCCCATGAAATGATAAATACGGCACAGTGTCACCCTTCGTGCTTTTACTCTCAATTTCGTCATGAAATGATAAATACGGCACGACATCACCCTTCGTGCTTTAACTCTCTTCCTCACTACATAATAATCAATAAATGAAACAATAATCGGCACGGCATCACCCTTCGTGTTTTAACACTTTCCCTTACCATGTAGCAATGAATATATAACATTTGGGAGATAGAATAAGCCAGAACAAACCTTACATCAACAACGGTTCCAAAATACCAAACCTCAACTTCCAAAAGTACTCAATTATCACAAATAGTTCATAAATGCGGAAAGAACGATCGATTATATAAATAAACTAGTTTAAGCATGGATATACTAATCAAAGAAGGAAATAAATTAAAAGGAAACAAGTCCCACCCGCATGCTTTAACCCAACCACAACGCATAAGTGCTCGTCACATCACATATATGTTCCCAAACATTTAAACACATAGCAACTAGCCAAACAAGTCCTAATTCCTCAAGTTAATGTTAACCACGACACTTACCTTGCTTCAAAATAGACTCAAAGTCCAACCACATCCTTGCCTTTCTAACTAGCCTCTGAACCAACCAAATCTAGAAATTTTATTAACCAAACGATTCAAAATAAGCCTTAGGATACCCACAAATGAAAGAGGTTCAATTTAGGTCATTATTGAAAAAGTCAACAAAAGTCAACCCCGGGCCCCTTTGGTCTAAACCCGAAATTCAGACCACCACTCGATTATCCATTCACTCCCGAGCCCAGTTATGTAATTTATTTCGAAATCTGACCTCAATTTGAGCTCTGAATTCCAATTTTACAAAAATTCCATTCTACCCACATCTTCAATTTCTACCATGAAAATACTAGATTTAAGGTTGAAATCTTATGAAATGTAGTGTCTTTAGGGTTGAAAATTTGAAAGAATGAATTAAAATCTTATTTTTTCCCTTCTTATATGCGAAAAATCCTTCGCAAATGCGAAGTCTTCATACTTCTGCTGCTATCGCAATTGTGATAGTTTGTTCGCAAATGCGAACTTGGACTCCTCACAATTGCGATCATTTTAATCGCAAATGCGAACTCTGCTAACTTAGCGCCACTTCGCAATCCCGAACCTGACAGAGACATTGATGTATCGCAAATGCGAGGTCTGAGATCTGCACCAGAAACAGTGTTTCACTAGCTATGATTCTAAGTCAAATTCACTCTGTAGCCTATCTGAAACTCATCCGAGGGTGCTCCAAACCAAACGTGCACACAAGTCCAAAAATATCATACGAACTCGCTTGCACGATCAAAATACCAAAATAACACCTAGAACTACGAATCAGACACCGAAATGAATGAAATTTCAATGAAACTTAAGAATTTCTATTTTAACAATCGGACGTCCGAATCACGTCAAATCAACTCTGTTTTGCGCCAAACTTTGCAGACAAGTCATAAATATAATAATGAACTTATACCAAGCTCCAAAACCAAAAATATGGTCCCGGTAGCAACAAAATCAAACTTCGGTCAATTTCATAAATTCTTTAAACCTTTAAACTTAAAATTTTCAACAAATTGCGATAACTCGAGCTAGGGACATCTAAATTCGATTCCGAGCAAACGCCCAAGTCTCAAATCACGGCACGTACCTGCCGGGATCGTCAAAATACGGATCTGGGTCCGTTTGCTCAAAATGTTGACCGAAGTCAACTCAAATAGAATTTTAAGGCACGAATTCACATTTTAATCAATTTCTCACATAAGAGCCTTCCAGAAAAGACTCTGACTGTGCAGGAAAATTGAGGAAGATTAAAAGGAGCTATTTGAGGTCTCAGAACACAGAATTAAGGGTTAAAACTCTAGATGACCTATCAGGTCATCACATAACCATGGTGATGGCTCTAGATCGGAGGCGCACTGATAGGAGCTGATGGTGCACTCAAGGCTGGCTGCCCAGGATAAGATACATAAGGACCACGACTACCTGAAGCATTGTGGGATGCCTGAAGCGCTGACTGAAATGGCTTAGAAGGATGGCCTCTACCAAAAGTACTCGTGCCTCCAGATGAGGCACTATTAAAACTACCAAAATGACGAGACCTCTTATCAAACACCAGTTCCTCTCCTGACCACGAACCATCTCGATCCGTCTAGCAATGTCTACGGCCCTCTAGAAAGAGATATCATCTCCAGTCTCCTTGGCCAACTGTAGCCTGATACTGAAAGTGAGCCCATCAATGAATGTCCTCACTCTCTCCCTCTCAGTAGGGAGTAAAACAGTGGTATGGTGAGCTAGGTTCACAAATTGAGTCTCATACTGTGTAACAGTCATACTATCCTGCTGAAGACACTCAAACTGCCTGCGGCAATCCTCTCTCATAGTGACAAGAATGAACTTCTCTAGAAATAGCTACGAAAACTGATCCCAGGTAAGTGGAGGTGAACCAGCTGATCTATTCAACATATAATCTCTCTACCACCTCTTGGAAAAACCATTCATCTAAAGCACTGCAAAGTCGACCCCATTGGTCTGAACAATACCTATGTTGCGCAACTCTTCGTGGCAACGATCCGGGTAATCATGTCGGTCCTCAGAAGGTGCACCGCTAAAATTAACAGGAAAGAGCTTGGTAAACTTATCTAACCTCGACAAGGCCTCAGAAGACATAGCGGTCCTATCATCGGCATGTGCCATAATAACTGGCTGAGCCACCCCAACTGGCTTAGCTGCTGGAGACTGATATAGGGGAGTCGCCTGCTTTGAGGTGTGAGTAGCGGAAGTCTGTGATCCTCCCCTATCCGGAGAGATGGCTGGTTCCAGCGGAATGCTCCGGTCTGGGCCACAGTCTCCATTAGGCCCACCAAGTGAACTAGAGCATCCTGAAGCACATGAGTGGCAATGAATCCCTTCGGGACCTGAGTTGGTCCGACATGCATGGTCTGAGCTGGGACCTCCTCCTCATGATCAACCTGAGGCTCCTCTAGGGGTGGGACTTGAGCTGTCATAGGGGGCTCCGGCTCCTGTCCAGCTGCAGATGTTGTGCGTGTTCTCGCCATCTGCGAGAGAACAAGAATAAAATGGTTCAATCATCAATGATAGAATAAAATCGCACGATAGAGAAGGAAAGAAGTGAAATTTTTCCTAAACTCTGATCCCCCAAACTCAACTAAGCTTGCTCATGACTCATGAGACCTAAGAAACCTAGTGCTTCAATACCAACTTGTCATGACCCAGAATTCCCATCCTCGGGACCGTGATGGCGCCTAACATTTCACATGCTAGGAAGGCCAACGTTAGGTGTAGTTATTAATCATTTTTAATAATTAAAATCAAATGAAAACCAATAAGCTAAATAAACTTAAATAAAGAAGATAAATACGATAACCGGCGATATGCAAATACAAATCCTAGAACTGGTGTCACGAATGCACTAGCGTTTAGAGTACTACAAATAATAGTCTGAATGAAAGTATAACTGTCTGAAAAGAAATAAACAGCTAGAGTAATGTAGAAGGGGACTTCAGGGCTGTGCAGCTGTACCTCAGGTCTCTGTCAAGCACCGGATCCGAGGAATCTACTGACTGCGGCTAGGGCCGACTTCAAAATCTGCACAAGAAGTGCATAGTATAGTATGAGTACAACCGACCCCATGTACTCTGTAAGTGTCGGGCCTAACCTTGACGAAGTAGTCACGATGCTAAGGCGGGTCACTAACAATAACCTGTACGCAGTATAATCATTATAACAAAGAAGGAAAACATGATTGAAGGTAAGGCAATTAATTTATGAAAACGAACTCAATCCTCGAAATTAGTTAATCCAAAATATCATTCCTCATTATAACAAATAAAAATGCTGAAAACCAACACAATACAACAATGAGTACAACACACACAATCCGCAACCTGATCCCACAGTACACACACAATCCTCCCATATTCTACCATAACATTATTTATCAATATCAAGAGTCACATATAAAATCCATTGCAGCGCGCAACCCGATCCCACCATATCATCATAATCAATGTCATAATCCTCCCTTATTTCACCATATCACAATTTATCAATAACAAGTATTACGTACACAACCGTTGCGGTGCGCAACCCGATCTTACCATAACATTACAATCAATATCATAGTCCTCCCTTATTCCACCATATCACAACCATTGCGGTGTGCAACCCAATCCACAAACGTTGTCAATAAAAGCAATCAATTCAATAGCTCAATTTTATAAGAACCTCTACAATTAAGGAATATGAAGGCAAAGCAACAAAGAAACCCCGTACTAAATTAAGGAATACTACAATTAATATAAAAGCAAACAAGACAAGCCAAATACATGACAGTTAGGTGTACAAGTAAGGCAATTAAGGCAAGTAACAATTAATCATAGAGTCATAGAAGGAACAAACAATTAATACAAAGATAATTAATGACCAGCAACTATTTATGGCATAGAAGGCAATTGGAACATGTAACAATTAAGGTATGGAGTGAGATAATTCATGAAATACAAGAAAGACATGGAAACAATCATTTCACGGCGTATATACACTCGTCACCTCGCATATACACTATTACACACATAATTCACGCAACATATAGTTCAAAGGGTTCCTAATTCCCTCAATCAAGGTTGGACTCCGCAAATCACGCAATCAACCAACCACAGCCTTGCCTTTTGAACAAGCCTCCAAACCAACCAAATATAGCAAATTATTGACCAAATGATTCAAAATAAGCTTTAGAAACTACCCACACATGAAAGAGGTTCAATTTAGATCATTTTTGAAAAATTCAACAAAATTCAACCACGGGCCCGCTTGGTCAAAATCGTGATTCGGACCAAAACCCGATTACTCATTCACCCCCGAGCCCGATTATGTGATTTGTTTCGAAATCTGACCCCAATTCGAGGTCTAAATCTTAATTTTATAAAAATTCCTAATTCTACCCAAATTCGTAATTTCTACCATAGAAATCCTAAATTTGACGTTGAAATCTCATCAAATGTAATGGGTAAATTGGAAAGAAATGGATTAAAGTCACTTACCAACGGATTTAGGAAGAAAGGTCTCTTGGAAAATTGCCTTTAGGGTTGAGAGTTTGTGAGAAATGAGCTAAATCCCGTTTTTTCCTCTTTTAAACAGCTGCGGATGTCGCAATTACAATGTCATGTTCGCAATTGCGAACATCGCAAATACCCATAATGTCATGTTCGCAATTGCGAACATCGCAAATGCAAGAAAGGGGTCACAAATATGATCCCTGTCTTAGAAGAACAGTCATCGCAAATGCAATATTTTGGTCGCAAATGCGAACCCAGAGCCCTCGCAAATGCAAACCATCCCTTCGCAAATGTGAAGGTTACCTAGGAACACAGTGAGTCGCAAATGCGACTCTGTCTTCACAAAAGCGGCAACTGCACGTTCACAAATGCGAACTTTCTCCTCGCAAATGCGAGACTCCCCAATCCAGCCCATGCTCGCAAATGCGAACACTTGTTCGCAAAAGCGAGGCTCACAATTGCGGGTTAGACCTCGCAAATGCGAGATCTATAGATCACACCAGCAACAGTGAAGTCATCAGCTATCTCCCAAAGTCCAAAATCAATCCGTAGCCTATCCGAAAGTCACCCGAGCCCCTCGTGCTCCAAACCAAACATGCACACAAGTGTTATAACATCATATGAACTTGTTCACGCAATCAAATCATCAAAATAACATCTAATCTACTAATCAATCCTCTAAATGAATGAACTTTCAAAGTGAAATCCAAGAACACTAGAACCCGCATTTAAGTGTATGAATCATGTCAAATCAATTCAAATTGGACCAATTTTATAGATAAGTTTCAAATAGCAATAGAGAACTATTCCAAGTTTTAATATCAAAATCCGAGCCCGTTAGCTAAGAAGTCAACTTACGGTCAAACTCAGTAATTCTTCAACTTTCAAAAATGCTAGTTTTCGGCAAAATGAGTCAAAACAAGTTAAGGACTTTCGAATTCAATTCCGGACATACGCCCAAGTACCAAATCATGATATGGACTCACTAGGACCGTCAAAATACTGATCCGAGTCCGTTTACATAAAATGTTGATCGTAGTCAACTCAAGTCATTTTGAAAATAAAAATTCACATTTTCTAAAAATTTTCACATAAAATTTTTTCGGAAAAAGACTCGATTTGTGCGCGCAAATCGGAAAATGCTAAACAGAGTTATTCGAGGTATCGAAACATGAAAATAGAGGCAGAATCTCAAAATGACCTATTGGGTCATCACAATGAGTAAATATAAAATTGCTTTCAAATAGTAAAATAATAAAAGTTTCATAATTTAGAGAGACATAGAACTAAAATATGAATACTTATCTTAAGTGAAGATGTAAATTTGGCTACTCAAATGATACTCAATTTTCGATGTTCTCAATTAGTAAATATGTGATACTATGTCTCATTATTTTGAGTTATTCTCAATATTTATGTTTTTATAGATGAATAAAACTTTAATCATTCATTTGTTACGGAAATTTGAGTGTCAAGAATGCTAGTTAGGAAATTTGATGCATGGTTTGCGCTAGGAGCTATTAGGAGAGCCTCGAGCGAAGAGCATTAGGCATGTTTTGGGCGTACAATCGAGTGCTTGTGAAAGTCTCACAAAACTAAGCCTCACACGTGAGCCTCAGGGCATTTTGATATTGCCCTGTCCCGAATTCCAAGACGAGTCCCAAGAAAGCTTTTTAAAATACTGTTCAAAGTAAAAAGTAGTAACATTCTTGAATGCAACCTTTAGTCACTTAAAATTACAATCTAAATCCCCTATGACCAAATACTCTATCCAAGAAAATATTCATGAGTAATCATACAACTGATTATATGAAAGAGAGTCCTCGGTTGAGAAAATTAAACTAGCTCGGAAATTGGAGAAGTATCAAGGGAACTTCAAACACAACGGCTAACTAATTTGCTTACTAATCGTTGATCAACTGTCTAACCTTAGATTTTTCAGTACTTAACTTCAAACTATCATAAATGTAAGAATTCCGCAAAAGAGTGAAAATTCAGCAAACACTCCATTCACGCCCTCTTATGTGTTTAATTTATCATTTCCCTGATCGAAATTTTGCATTTTCCCGCGTTTTACTTCTTGTGATATATTGTTGAGTATTTTTTCCATTTGCATAGTGCTATGACTTTATTACAATAAATTTAAAGTTGAATTATAATTCGTGAAATTTATTTTATTCGAAATTTAGACAATTGTCTTGAATTTGGACAACTTGCTAGAAAAGATATTGAAAATGAAAGTCCATAGCATAATATAAGTGAGGATTATCACAATCTCACAGATGGCGTGGATCTTAATTAAGTAAATGCATTCATTCTCTATTTGTCTTAGAATCACCAGCCTCCTTAATTTGAAAAATTTGAGCATCCTTTTTGTGGGATCTCAAACGGGTTACAAAATTAAATGCATATAAATTGATATATATATCACTTTAAGATGTTGGCTATTACAATGATGGCAAATTTAGAATATCAAAATCCCATATTAAATAGGAATCAGATATTTAAGTGTGTAATAGGGGTAAAGACATTATAGTATTAACTTTTCGAGAAAATTTCTACACTAAGATAATTTTTTACATTTTATATATCTATTTATAATCTCAAACAAGGAAATTGGGATATATCAAAGAGAGAAAAAAAAGAAGATGGGGAGATCCATCTCACTAATCTTCCTCCTGTCCTATATTTTCGTATTGAGTGCTGATCTCTTTGGTGCAAATTTAAGAGTAAATGCTGTGACTCAGCTAATTCAAAAGGCTTGTGATATCTCTACTGTAAGAGATTTTTGTTATAATATTATGGAAAATGATCCAGCGGCTCCTTGGGCAACAACTAAGTTTGATCTTGAAGACATTACAATTAGATTGGCAGAAGTAAAGTACACAGCTATTCATAGGAAGGTTTGGACAATCACTGCAAATGAAACAAATCCAGAATATAAGCAAATTTACAGTAAGTGTCTCCATCAGTATCATCTTTTGAAATCAGAATTCCGGAATTTGATTGAAACCTTACTCTTAAACGGTGATTTGGATCAAGCGTCTCAGACTGCATCAAATCATATATTCGTCTGTAAGCGTTATTTCACTCCAGATGTTCCAAATCCCATTTCTGAAGACAATGTAAATATGATTTATTTCTTTGACCTTATGAGGGATATTTATTTCGCACCTTTGGATTTATTAAATTGAAGAATGTATTTTCTTTTTTGATTGTATGATTCACAATTTCATGAATTTATATTCGTGAACTTTATTTAATGAATTATTATGGTTTTCAAGAGTTTCGATCCAAACCTATATATAAATACTCTTGGTTTTCTTTGAAAATTCCTATATTTAAGCAATTTTCTTTTGAGAAACATTCGAAACTCGTCATTGATCAGAAGTAGGGACGGATCTACTACAATTTATGGGTTTATCCTGTCTTTTTCTCTCTTTTCTTTCTTAAATTTTATGAATTATTGGAATTGTAATGGATTTCCTATCACGATTATATGTAGCCAAACTCCTTAGTTCTAGGGTTATGGAATTTTTAATAATGTTATTCGTATGTATGCGCGATGCGCGTGTACCTCGTATACTAATTTATTTAAAAATTATGCTTGAGTTATAAATAAAAGTGTAAGTTCCTAAGGTGATTATGAACGTTAATAGTCATGTATAACTAACTCAGTCAAGAAAACTGTCTCATAAAAATCCACAATTACTATTCAATAATTCAACTTAGAATTTGTTCCAATTTTATAATGTCATAATTTTAATTTTACAAGTTATCATGCTTCTTTTTCAGCTTGAACAAGAACACGTAACCCTTGAATACTTATATAGTACAGAAGGATAGTATTTAAAATATATCAGTAATGCAACTAATAATTTACGAATGTCAAATGAATACAAATCAAAGTGCAATAAAAATTAGAACAAGAAAAATACTCAAAAAGGATACTAAAGTAAGCTAGTGAAAGAAAGGAGTTCAAATATATTATAGTACATATATAAAGTTCAATGTTAGCATGGAAGGAATTTATACAATTATTATTCATTATTCAAATAAGAACATAATTTAAAGAAGGTTAAATTAAATTAATTATGGTTAAATTTTAATTAATTTGGGAATCCTAAATATAAGAACTTAATTCAAATATGGAGAATTTAATAAATAAAATTTCAGTTAATCTCAAGATATTACAGAGTAAATATTAAGAAAAACAACATTAAAGAATTATAGTTATTTTGCGATGAAAATTTTATGCTCAAGGAATCCTTTTTTACCTGTCTTTTTTTTTTAGTACTACCAATTATACTTGTGTTACCTACTTCAATTAGGAAAGAATTTATGTAAGGTAAATCTCAAGTAATTTTAAATTAAGAATCTATAAAACTATTTCAAACAAGGAAAGATTTAATACCAAATTTTAAAGTCTTAAATATTAGAAAAATAATATATATTATAATTTTGTCCAATATAAAATATATTTTTAAAAGGTTAAAAAGGCGAACAACATTTCGTTAAGGGCTTTCGTGCTTTTAATATAGTACTGATTTTAGGATACGCTTGATGCACGTGTATCTTATATGTATTAGTATAACTTTTTAAAATTTTAATAAATAATATTAAATAGTATATATGAGTTATAAACTAAAATTTAAAAATATAAGCTCTTGAAAATGATAAAAATTGATCCTATTTAATTAAAAAAAAATAACGGATGACCTAGTTAAGAATAAAAACAATTCAAATAATTTTAAATACTTAATGATCTATCATGTATTCCCTTCTTTTGTTTTAACTTCGAATGAAAAGCATTTTATAGGTATTGTATATTCTAGACAAGTCAATTAAAAGAAAAATTGCGACCGAAAATTTATATAGCTAAGCAGCAAAACTCCGCCGCTCAATAAAAAATAACGACAAATTATCAAATCCTATCCAATTCAAGGTCCTATGTATTAGTTATAATATCCTTAATATCATTAAGTGAATATAAAGAAGAATAGAGATCGTATTTTGATCTTCTTGCAATAATCTTACTGAATTTTAGTTATTATCACCATCTTCTAAAACAATGCGATCATTAAGAAGTTACATAAAAGTGTCAAATATAATTTGTATTTTAAAAAATTAGAAGAAATAGAAGTGGTTAAAAAAGAAAGTGGTCAACACCAGGTTACATTTTTTTTTTTTTTTTTGTTTTAAATGCTTGGATGGGTTCCTTTTTATGTAGGAAATCAAGTAAGGAAATGTTTTTAAAATCTTGAAATTGTATTTAAATAAGGAAACGTTTGATAGTAAAAATTATTAGTTAATTTTTAAATCCTAAATATTAAAAAAATAATAAAAATAATTTTGTCCAGTGTGAACTCTATTCAAAAGGATAAAAAAGATGAACAATATTTCGCTAAAGGGCGTTCGTGTTTTTAATATCGTATAGATAAATAGATTATTGATTATTGATATTTGGGTGTTTATTCATATAAAGTGCTTAATTATTTGATTATTTAGCCAAATATTTAGATGCTATCTATGAATCTTAATTCAAACTTGAAATGGTTTTTTTTTTTTTTTATATTAAGATTGCGATATGATTGGAGGGCAAGTTTTTGAACCTAGGTATTAAAGGACAGATTCGCGCTTAGATAGATTTATATTTAATCGCATTGCTCAGCCGATGTACATGAATTATGAAACTACTTTTCTTGTTAATTTTGATTTTGATAGGCATATATGTATAGGTCAAATTTAAATAGGCGAGTAAGACTCGAAAGATTCGTATGACCAAAATTAATTATGTCGATTAATAACCTAAATAAATTAAGTAGTCAATTCAAGTGAAGAACTCAATAGGATTGTTAGCTAACTCCTAAATATAGTATCTCTTATTGAGTTCAACCCAAATTGTCTACTTGTTTCTCCCGATTGCTTACTTTACTATTTTAGGAAAATCGTTTAATAGAGAATTAGCATTAATTTGATCTCGGAAGTAGTTAGTTATACGTCGTTGCAACACGCTAGTCGGTCTAATCGTTTTATTACTTGTCAACTATGTATTCTTGCGTGAGCCTCTAAGAGCATCAAAAAGTCCAAAAAACAAAATTTAATTTATGTATTTATCATCAGTATTGAACAAATAAATTTAGAAGAAATTCAAAGAAGAATTCACCATTCCTATCTTTTTTTGGCAGTAAAACTATGTTAAAAGAAAAAAAAACTAAAGCTTCTAAAAGATAAGTTGATTAGAAACACTACTAGTGAAAAACATATCTACCACTCATAAATTTTAACAAATTGTGTTACAAATTTCCTTTCAAATTTATCATTGTCTGTTCATATGCTATTTATCACAAAGTGTTTACTCTCAAAATATAGTTCCATAGAATTCAAATATGATAATTCTCGATAAATTTGTCAATTCAAAATTGAATTCACATGTTCAACTATTTAGAATGAGAATTTTTGAAGTTTTCTTTTACTGCACTTGACCATTATATAAAGCTTATTGAGTTAGAGATAATTTTTGGGTTTGAGATAATTTTTCTTTAAATTACTGTCTCGCGATGAAAGTTAGTCATGGGAAAGGTGATACATGTGTGATAGTACTTTTGGGAAGAACGTTGAGTATAAAAGTAGCAGCTTTCTATAATACATGTCTCATCGCTAGTCCTTTGAGAATCTTTAAGTAGCAAAATAAATAAATAAAAACTCCAACAACTTGTCAACCATAGAAATAGTCCAAGTGTTTCTTAAATAAGTAGTACTTATAATTAGGAAGCGTTCAGGTTAGCATTAATGAAGCATCCAAGTGGTCCAACTCTCTAGTTGATGCATTTAAATATG
Source organism: Nicotiana obtusifolia (assembly GCA_002018475.1). Taxonomy (NCBI): domain Eukaryota; kingdom Viridiplantae; phylum Streptophyta; class Magnoliopsida; order Solanales; family Solanaceae; genus Nicotiana; species Nicotiana obtusifolia. The sequence continues at coordinate 21,857 of MCJB01005903.1, read as the reverse complement.
AAAAAAGAAAAATACAAGTGGAGGACTTTGGGGTAAAATCCCTATAAATTTTTCCGTTATCATCTTGAGTCCCTATCTTTACCAACATTTCGAACGCCCTTGGTTAAGTATTGAAGTTTTGATGATTAATAAAGTATGACTAAATATTTAAAGAATCAGGTCTTTAATGTATCTGTTTAACTGTTCTGAAGAACCAGCTCCTCAGAAGAAAGAATCAGCTCCTCATGAGTGATACTTGTACGTTTGTACAATACAGTAACTTTATCTCAAAGTTACCCAGACTCGAGTTTGGTAAAAGATGGCTACTATAAGGGATAAGAATCGTTGTCACGAAGATATGGATAATTCAGTCAGAGACAAAAGTCTCAAAGCTTGTGGAATCCTTAAAACAGTAGGAGTCCTATCAAAGAGTAAGCTGGCTATGAATAGCACTCCTAGAAGATCTCAAGTTGTGTTTTAAATAGAATTGAGTTTGGATTTCTGAACTATCCTTTTACACATCAATTAAAGAGTCATAAGTTGTTTACTTGTGTTAAGTACTTGCCTTGTATTCTTTCTGAGTCAATCTAGTAAATAAGTTTTAGGAAATTGAGTTGTAATCAATTGTCATAAACAATTAGCGAGTTGGAGTGGGTATTTTGCTTTAAAGTTAAAGTAACTTGTGAATCAAATAGGAGTAGTAGGAGTATTGGAGAATATTTAATTATAGTATTGTAATTGATGCATTTTGGCTCGTTATTCTAGTGGAGTTGTAGTTAAAAATACTACATGGTAGGTCGTGGTTTTTGCACCTTTTGAGCCGAGTGATTTTTCACGTAAAAATCATTGTGTTCATTTTATTGCTTATTTACTTTACGCTTAAGGAACACGGTAAAGAATCACGTTCTTTAGTAATTCGTACGGGCACTCAGACTAATAACCCTCTAAAGTATTTGTTAACAGTGTATAATTCTAACATCGAATATTTATGCAAGGGTTGCTACATCCCTAAGCATAGGGAAAAGATGTCGCTGTCATGGCTGCACCTTTGACCTGCATGAATACTGCAGAATATGTGTAGGGTTTCTTTCCTCTTTCATGCATTTTCATCCCCTTAAGCTCATGACTCGCAAGCCACAAGCCAATCACCTAACTCTGACCACTTTTGCGATGTTTGTTGCGATCCTGGTGAATGCATTTTCTATAGGTTTGAGCTTTACGATTTCGCTGTCCACATTTTCTGTACGCAGTTAGCTTAAACACCGCGTCATGTCCTACATCAGGTAATTAATTGGTCAAAGAAATATTCATTTGATTTTTGAATTTGAACTGCATCACATAAATTGGAATAGAGAGAATATAAGTGTAAAAACATAAGATAAGTGTAAGCCACATGTTTTTACACTTAGTGCTGTATAATTACGCAACCATTTTGATGATGATTATCAATATTACAGTAGCAACATTTATGGCTTTTGGGCCCGTATGAATCAGCTGAAATCGCTGTTGCGTGTAAAGGAACATGTAACGCTTCGCCGCTTCCTCACAAGGGCAACTCAATAATACTAGTAGCCTAAAGTCAAATTCAATAAGAGGCCTTAAACTTTCTAAAATCGAATACAAATTTACAAGAAATTTATATTATTTTTCTTTTGTTGATAGGATAATAGTCTTGAAAGACATTAAGCCTGTAACTTCACATATTATTATTATTATTATTATTATTATTATTATTATTATTATTATTATTAATAATAATAATAATAAAATAGTGAAGACTTGCTATTCCAACTTGTGTTTTACAGTCATGTAAATGAGTACATTTATAGCTGAAGAAATACAATCATAGTAGGAGTATTGTAGATGAGGGAGAGAGGCTTAAGAGATATATACAACAGTTTGAATTCAAATGAAACTCTTAACTCTGTTGATCCTTATCCTTATCATGCTCCCGCAAGATTGGCTCCACTAGTCGGAGGCCAATCTTGGTCACAAAGTATGAGAAAGCTCGTCGAGGTGGAGGTTTTGTTAGAGTATCTGTAATCTGTGAGGCATTGCTAATATGCTGAACATCAATTTGATTCCTTTCAACTTGATCACGGACGAAATGAAAATCAATAGCCACATGCTTCATTCTACAATGGAAGACAAGGTTACGACTGAGATAAGTGGCTCTAACATTATCGCATAAGATTTTTGGCGCAGTCTTAGATGGAAGATGCAGCTCCTTAAGGAGATTAACCATCCAGTTTACTTCAGCTACAGCTCCTGCAACAGTTCGGTACTCAGCTTCAGCGGATGATCGAGCAACTGTTCGCTGCTTTTTAGAACACCAACTAGTTGGATTGGACACAAGAAGAATGACATAAGCTGAGGTTGAGTGTCTGGCATCAAGCATTCCGCCCCAATCAGCATCAGAGTAAGCCTGAAGTATGGTATTGGATGAGGGCCTTATGAGAAGTCCATAGGTGAGTGTTTCTTTGAGGTATCTGAGCAAGCGCTTAGCTGCTCGCCAATGTCGAATCAATGGAGCATGCTGGAATTGAGCAAGCTTATTGATGGTAAAGCAAATATCCAGCTTGCAAAACTAAGATACTGAAGAGAGCCAATGACTTGTCTATATAGCTTCATACATGTTGAACTTGTTCCATCATTAATGTTGAGATGGTCACTGGTAGACAATGGAGTAGCAACGCCATTTGCTTCCAGCATGTGACATTTATTTAAAAGTTCAGCAATGTAATTGCTTTGAGTAAGGAAGAGACCATCTGAATGTGGAATGAACCAAGAAAAGAATGCAAAGATCCAAGATCTTTGATAGAGAACCTGTTGCCTAACAGCTTGATGGTGTGGTCGATATGCTTGATTGACGAACTAGTGACAACAATGTCATCGACATACACCATAACAAAGACAAGAATATTGTGCTGACATCAGACAAACAGTGAGTTCTCCAAATGAGTTTTGGTAAACCCACAGGATAGAAAAAAGTTCTTGAGCTCTGTATACCAAGCTCTTGGAGCTTGACGAAGTCCATAAATGAATTTATGAATTTTGCAGACATAATTGGGATAAACAAGATCAATAAATCACGGAGGTTGTTGCATATAGACTTCTTCATGCAAGGTACCTTGGAGAAAGGCATTGTTGACATCCAGCTGTCGCAAGGGCCACCTGAAAGACACTGCTAACGGAAGAATTAGACGAATGGTGGTATGTTTAATGACTGGACTAAAGGTAGAAGGAAAATCAACACCCGGTCTTTGGTGAAAACCTTTTGCAACTAAACGTGCTTTGTATCGTTCGATTGTTCCATCTGGATTGTGCTTTATACGAAACATCCACTTGCAACCAATCATATTTTGTGATGAAGTTGGAGGAACTAAAGACCAAGTAGCATTATTCAAAAGGGCTGAGTATTCAGCCTGAATTGCATCATGTCATTCCATATATTTATTTGCTGGCTTAAACGTATGAGGTGCCAGTGGCACTGTTTTCTTGGGCGAGACAGCAAGATAGTCAAAAACTTGTTTGGGCTCGAAGATATTATTTTGAGATCTCGTCACCACTCTTGAGGAAGGAAGAGGTATGGTAGTGGAGGAAGAACAAGGAGGAGAGGTGATAGGAGAAGATCGTACCTCAAGTGAAGGTGGAGCATCATCCTGCAGTGATAAGCTCGGTGAAACCTCCATGAGTGGCTGCTGACAAGGAGAGTTGCTTGAGGGAGGCTGTGAGATAGGTTCAAAGGCAATATCTGATTGATTTTGTATTGGAGAAGCATTGAATGGTTCTGAAGGGTGGATCCACTGGGGCAAGATTGATGGTTCAATTCTGGGAAGATCTAGCTGATTATTTTTTAATGGAAGAATATGTTCCACAAAAAAGACATGTCTTGAGATGAATATTTTGGAGGTTGAAAGATCAAGACATGCATAACTATTTGTAGAAGGTGAGTATCCCATGGAAACACAAGGTCTTGATTTGGGAGCAATTTTATTACTGTTATATGGTTTTAACCAGGGGTAACAAAAACAACCAAAAACTCTTAATTTCAAAGGATATAGGGATGTATGAAAGAGGCAGTGAAAAGAATAGCGAAGTTTGAGTTATGGTGTAGGCATCCTATTGATGAGGTAGACAGCTGTTTGACAAGCCAATGACCAAAAATGTGAAGGTACAGATGCATGGTGCGTTAAAGTTAGAGCAGTATCAATGATATGGCGATGCTTGTGTTCAGTTGTTCCAATACTTTGAGGAGTGTAGGGAGGACTAATGAGATGTTGAATGCCATGCTGCATAAGGATAGATTTTAAGCTTGTGTATTCTCTGCCCCCATTTGAATAGAGTGTGCCAATAGTAAGCTGAAATTGGTTTTGCACCATGCTAAAAAAGTTCACGAACACTCTTGATTATCTGGTTTGTTCTTTAATGGGAATAACCAGGTATACCTTGTATAATGATCCACAAAAATCACATATAATCAAAAATTATCAAACGACTGAATAGGAGAAGGACCTCATACTTCAGAATACAAATATTCAAAAGGTCTAGAACTGCTAATGGAATTGTCACCCACTAAGAAAGATATTGCCATTTTTTGTTAATGTCGTAATAATAAAATTATAAGACAGTCCCTTGAATATTTCTTTGTAATTTATTTTGTGTTTAAATATGATATAGTATATATATATATATTATATATCTAATACATATATACAATATACACACACACACACACACACACACAAATATATATATATATATATATACACACAATATAGGTCGTGGTAGCACCTAACGCTGCCTCCGATTGAGGAGGTAACTACCAGCTGAGAGTTTGAGTTATTGCTGAGAGGAGAAGTTTACCACGTATTTATACTTGTTATTTCGTTTGTTTTCTCTGACTCACATCTGTTTACGTCTACTGTATCTGTCTTATTGGACCACTAGTAAGTGTTGATGTCGATCCCTCATTACTACTTCTCTAGGGTTAGGCTAGATACTTACTGGGTACACGTTGATTACGTACTCATGTTACACTTGCTGCACTTTTTGTGCAGGTACATACATGTCTGGTGGTCTTTTGGGCGCAGAGGCGCAGCGATTGCAGGGACTTTACCATAAGCTGCATTTCATGTTACGATCCCCAGCCTACAGGGTCTCCATTATTCTCCTGTCTAATTTGTATTCCAGAAAGATGTTGTAGTTTATTATATCTCTTAGTTGATGCTCATGCACTTGTTACACCGGATTTTGGGGGCTCCTATGGGTTGTTCATTATTGTAGTTCGTGTAAATGTTATCATATACCCTGTAAATTCTATTTCATACTATTTAATTAATAAAAATTATGATTTCAAAGTAATAAAATGAGTAATTAAATTAATCAACTGTTGACTTGCCTGACGGCAGCGTTAGGTGCTACCACAACCTATAGTGAATTTTAGGTCGTGACATCCCTAAATATTCTAATGCCTGGCGACCTTCTGGTCCCTAGAAACACATTCTAGAGACCATATTTCTGGTCCCTAAACACTTTAAGTACAAGGTATCAGTTGGTCCCCAATGTCTATCGGGATCAAAAATCTGGTCCTAAAAATGATATATAGATCAGAATAAATATATGATTTTTTTGGTCATGTATTATTAAATACTATAAAATTTATAATACATAACAAACGAATATCAATAAATTTCAATAATGTCTGAATTTCATATATAAAATTAGCTACAAATATTGTACTAACATCTCATTAGTATCACTGTATGACAATAGTATAATATAAGTCACTATATTTGGTTACACAACCCTTTAGAGAATCTCATTAGTATCACTGTACGATCATGGTATAAGTCACTACATTTCTTACACAACCTCTTACGGAAAAAAAAAAAGAAAAACTAACATCCAAATGTTCAAAAAAATATAAAACTTTGCCTCAACAAAAACTAAATCCTTCGAAAATAAGGTAACTTTTTGCCTAACTGTCCTGCTAATATGACAATCAATTTGTTAACTTGTATAAAGTCTTCAAAAGCTGTAAAAATTAATTAAAAAAAATACCCAGTAAAAAAAACTACAAAGATCAATAGTAAATATTAATTAAATAATTGAGGTGATCATTATTGGCAATAATGATCAATAATTTAGCAATAATTTATTGCTACAATGAACAGTTCTTAAGAAGCCAGCAGCAATATAACCAAGTTTAGTTAATAAAAAACTAGCAAAGTAAAAAAAAAAAAAAAAAAAGGAAACAACCATGCTTGAAAAATAAGAAACTCGTAGAAACAGTGAGGAAATGAGATTTAGTTCATCAATGAAAACGAAGCAATGCATCTCAAAATATTCAAATGATCTCCATGGGAAGAACACACAGGAAAAATGGCAATCTTGCTTAGACGCGGCGTACAACAACTACAACAAAAGATAGAATTTATTTATCAATATTACACTTCAAGTGACACTTAGCCTAAGGAACAAAGTCAAAGTTTAAAATACTATTGGCAGAGATAAACGATACAATCTTCTTTCAACATTAGTGGTATATGGTAGAATATTCCAATATTATTTAGGAAAGCTTGAGTATAGTAAAAAGGAATAAACTCAATTAAGTAATTTGCTTAAGAGGTTTCAGCTTTATTGCTCATCAATTCATTGGTTCTACATACATATAATATAAGCTTGTATTGTGGTTCGGGCCTGGGCTGTGGCGGTCCCGGGCCTAACGGGCCAGATGTAAGGGACCGGCCCACTACAGTCCTAAGCCCACATGATCTCGGACCCACGGGCCTAACGGGCCTAAACGGGCTTTTTGTTCCGGACTATTTTTTTTTTATCTAGGAAAATTTCTTGTAAACTATATATGTATATACTAATATAAATTGCTTATATATATATAGTATATATTGTATATTTATATTGTCTTATATAAGCCTTATATATTGTATATATATATTGTATATATATATATATATATATATATATATATATATATTGCCTTATATATATGTGTATATATATATATATATATGTCGTGGTAGCACCTAACGCTGCCGTCAGGCAAGTCAACAGTGATTGATTAATTTAATTACTCATTTTATTACTTTGAAATCATAATTTTTATTAATTAAATAGTATGAAATAGAATTTACAGGGTATATAATAACATTTACACGAACTACAATAATGAACAACCCATAGGAGCCCCCAAAATCCGGTGTAACAAGTGCATGAGCATCAACTAAGAGATATAATAAACTACAACATCTTTCTGGAATACAAATTAGACAGGAGAATAATGGAGACCCTGTAGGCTGGGGATCGTAACATGAAATGCAGCTTATGGTAAAGTCCCTGCAATCGCTGCGCCTCTGCGCCCAAAAGACCACCAGACATGTATGTACCTGCACAAAAAGTGCAGCAAGTATAACATGAGTACGTAATCAACGTGTACCCAGTAAGTATCTAGCCTAACCCTAGAGAAGTAGCAATGAGGGATCGACATCAACACTTACTAGTGGTCAATAAGACAGATACAGTAGACGTAAACAGATGTGAGTCAGAGAAAACAAACGAAATAACAAGTATAAATACGTGGTAAACTTCTCCTCTCAGCAATAACTCAAACTCTCAGCTGGTAGTTACCTCCTCAATCGGAGTATATATAATGGACCTCACCAGATAGGTCGCCAAAGTTCAAATCGGGAGAACTCACAGATATACTGGCTTCTTATCAACTATTACGCATGATTTCATAAGAGTATTTTATAGAAATGCCGAGGCGTACGGACCGATCCATCATCATATTTCCGAACCATAGATACATCTATTATATTGCTGAGGCGAACGGCCCGGTGGGAGAGTGTAATACATAATCCAGCCGAGGCGTACGGCTTGATACATCATAATGTGCGCACTGCCGAGGGTCAAACCACACGAACCATAGATGTATCTATCTTGCCGAGGCGAACGGCCCGATCCCATTAGAATAAGACCCTTTGACGGGTTCTTGACCCCACTCACGAATAGAAGTGTGAGTTATAAATTTTTGGGAAACCTTTCGATGATAACGTATAGCGCGGGAGAAATTCGTAAGAGGAGTACAATTATTTCATGGCTAATCATGAAGCCAGACGGATCTATACAATAGCAAGTATATCACACTACACAAGTCTAGTCTCAAGTCGTAATGTAAAATAAAAAAATTTAATAGGCAAGGGACAACTCAAATAGTACAGCTATAGCATGGTGTAAACCTAAGTCTATCCGGACAATAACATGGATTTGAATACGTACGGACTTTCGTCACCTCGTGCATACGTGGCCCCCGCAACAAGTATCACATATCAAATACATCACCTAGAGGTAGTTTCCCCCTCACAGAGTTAGACAGGAGACTTACCTCGCTTCAAAGTTCCATAACCGGATCCAAAGCCTCTCTAACACCTCAAATCGATGCCCGTCGATCTAAAACTAGTCAGACAAGGTTCAAACCAATAAAAATATACTCTAATACCCATAATTAATCAATTTAAACAATTCTCAACTCCGCTCGAAAAGTCGACAAAGTCAACCCTCGGGCCCACGTGCCCGGATTTCGAAATTTTCGAAGATAAACCTTACCCTTAACATTACTAACTCAAATATATAATTTATTCTTAATTCCATTTCCAAAATCGTGGTCAAAATTCAAAACTATCAATTTTAGATTTTCAACCAAAATCCCACAATTTTCCTAAAGTTTCCTCCTTGAATCCACATATAAACCTTACATTTAGCTCAAAACAAGTGGAAAATTACTTATCTTGTGTTACATGATGAGAACTCCTCAAAATCACCCAAGAGCCGAGCTCCAAAAATCCCAAATTAAAATGAGGAAATGACCAAGTTTGATCCCCTTATGTTCTGCCCAGTTTCTTCTTCTGCGAACATATTTGCGCATTTGCTGCCTCGCTTTTGCGAGCCAAAAAGCGCATCTGCGCAGTACACTGCCCAGCTGAGACCTCACATCTATGGAAGCATTTTTTCTTCTACGTAGGCACTTCTGCGATGGCCAATCGTGAATTCGCGGACCAGCTGCTTCTGCGTCTTCATTTCTCGCTCGTGCGATTCCGCAAGTGCGGGAATTTCTTCGCACCTGCGACCACTGCATTGTCCTTTCCCATTTCGCTTCTGCGAGCTCGACCTCGCTTCTGTGATGTCGTTTCTTCGAGCTTGAACTCATTCTACGATGTCGCTTCTGCGACCAAGACATCACAGAAGCGATCACACCAGTTGCAGCCCAACTTCAGCATTTCTTAAGTCCAAAAATCAATCCGTTAATCATCCGGAATTCACTCGAGGCCCTCGGGACTTTAACCAAATATACCAACACGTCCCAAAATACAATACGAACTTAGTCGAGTCTTCAAATCACATCAAGCAACACTAAAACCACGAATCACACCCCAATTCAAGCTTAATGAACTTTAGAACTTCAAATTTCTACATTCGATGCCGAAACCTATCAAATCAAGTCCGATCGACCTCAAATTTTGCACATGAGTCATAATTGAGATTACGGACCTACTCCCACTTCCGGAATCAGAATCCGACCCCGATATCAAAAGTTCACTCCCGGTCAAACTTCCCAAAATCATCCAATTTCCAACTTTCACCAATTGACGCCGAAATGACCTACGAACCTCCAAATCAATATTCGGACACACTCCTAAGACAAAAATAATCATACGAACCCGTTGTAACCTCCAAATTCCGATTGTAAAGTCGTTTACTCAAAAGTCAAACCTTAGTCAATTCTTCCAACTTAAAGATTCCGAAATTAGAATTTTCTTTCCAAATCAACTCCGAACTACCCGAAATTCAATTCTGACCATGCGCACAAGTTGTAGCACCTGAAGTGAAGCTACCCAAGGCCTCAAACCACCAAACAACACACTAGAGCTCAAAACTACCAGTCGGGTCATTATAAGGGACAAGTGAAAAAACCTCGTCATTATTGACCTTTAGCAATGGAGGCAATAACGATGAGTCGCGGCCAGATTTCTCCAGTCGCTATTAATGTCTAGAGACTAGAAACAGACTTTTAGGGACAAGATTTCTTTTCGTTAAAGGCCAGTTTTCTTGCAGTGACCAAAAGGAAGGCGATGACTTTTATTACATAAGCACGAGTGACAAAATGTAAAGGAATCATCTCTACTACTAGCAACAAGAAGCTTAAAAGAGGAAACAAATGATTTCATTATTCTAGGTTGAGGATGACCAAGTCTGGCATGTCATAGGTGCAATGTTGGTGTGGTTGTAGTTGTGAAGTGCGTAAGAGGAGAAGATGGATGACGTTGTGACTTGTCAGCTGGTCTTTCATAGATGTCCCCTTTGCTCCGTCCTTGCAGGAGGCGTGCCCCCGTATTCAAATCCTTCACACACAAAGAATAAGGAAAGAATTCAATAGATGCTTGATTATGGCGACAAAATTTAGCAACTGAATTTAAATTTCTTTTGATTCTTGGAGAACAGAGAACATTATGCAGATGAAAAGACTTAGTTTTATCACAAAGAAATGTAGTTTGACCAATATGAGTTATTGGTATTCCTTTACCATCACCAATGATGATTTCATCATTGCCTTTGTTTACCCTTGGTTTCGGATAACAATTGAATTTATACATAGTTTTAAGGATATGTGATTTTGTTTGATACAAATAACGAATAATATAACGAAAATTAAAGTCAGTAAATAAATGGGGAAGAAATGCAAACCACAAGCCTTGGATAATCCTGGCCTTGACTGATTCCTCCAAGATGAACAATAAATATAAATGAAACCAGACGAATAAAGTAATGTATAAAATAATAAAAGCAGACTTCTTTTCTTTATATTAATGATTTTTTCGTGAGATGCCTTAGAACAATTATATTACCCCTTTATACAAGGCAAGAATCTGTTACAAGGTAAAATATCTCTTGATGTGCTAATTTAATTGTCTTATTGATTGATGCCGTAATTCCCACCGAGATGCTTACTTATCACGGGATTTTCGGTCCTTTCGTCATTCAAATTTGATAACTTACCCTAGGACACTTCCCAGAATCGAGCTCGATAGGCTCATCTCGGGTACCATGGCTTCATGTTCCGATTCGATGTTGTTCGGTCTCGACCTTCGATCTTTGATACCTCGATATTCTTGCTTTGATGTTATTCGGTCTCGCTTTTCGATCTTTGATACCTCGACCCCGGTTTACCGAGCAGTAATTACGATTGATACAAACCGTATAAACTCGAGCCCGATTTATCCCTATGTAGGCGGTCCCGAGTTCGACCCCATACAGATAGTCCCCTCGTTTTTTGGAGAGTAATGACGAAAAACGATATGAGCCGCAACTTTTTGGTTAGGTTGAGTGGCGACATACTTATGACGCGTATGGCACAAAAGTCGGAGCGTCCCATCAAAGGAAACAAATCATCATACTGATAAATGACGGTGGAATTGTGACGTACGTGGTACGTGTCGAAAACGTCTTATCAAAGACAAACTTGAGACAAACCTCTACAATATCACAACATGCCAATTAGTGCTTCGTCGCTTTGGGATGCGAACCGCCGCCTTTGAGGGGCTATAAATACCCTTCTCCATCTTCACTTTCAGGCTTTTAAGTTATCTGATCAGTTGAATCATTCCCTTCTTCAATTTCTCTAAGATTCCTTGCAAGTGCTCTTTTTTTGGTTCTTATCTTACACATGCATCTTCTAACTTCTTTATATCTTAACAACAATGGCGAAGACCTCTAAATCCGTTCCTCAAAGACAGATCCCTTCTTCCTCTCAACCTGCTGAAGATCCTCAACCTGTTGATGTTGAGGAAACCATGGCTGAACCTCCTTTGAAGGCGTTTGTACCGACTGAATGTTCAATCTGTGCTGACTTTAAAGTAGATAAGACCTCTTCAATACAGGCTGATGTGAACCGGTTACTAGGTACATTTGTTCGATTACGGACAAAGTCCTTGACAAGGTCAAAGAAGACTGTAATTGGATGGCAAGTGTGTGGTTGTTCCTTCACCGGAAGAGGCGATCACCACCCACGTGGAGGGTTATTTGAGTGTTTACACTTACCCCTTCACGTTGGGCCCTTTGGACCCGGTTATCGTTGCCTTTTGCAAAAGGTACGAAGTAACATTGGGTCAGATCCACCCCTCTTTCTAGAGAATAGTCATTCTCCTTCGCTTTTTTGTCAGCAAGATCGACGGGCATCCTTTCACCTTCGATAACCTTCTGTGGTTATACAGTCCCCGACTTTTTCGAGGGGGATTAATAAAATTTGCTCGCCGGGCAAGCAAAGCCCCCTTCTCTAGCATCGACGAGGATAGGGACCAGGGCTGGATGAGCCGATTCGTTCGAGTGAAGACATCGGACCTAATTCCGGCCGAAGACATGCCGTTCCCCGAGAAATGGAACATGAACCGTAAGTGTTAACCTATATCTCAACTTGGTCAATGTTTTTCCCTTCGTCACTTTACTAACCAATTTCATATGATGTAGCTGTATCTCGGGTGCCAGCCGCGATTCCTAATCTGAAAGAATGGGTCGAAAGAATAGTATCCGAAAGACCCTATTCAGAACGTGCTTGACGCGAGCTCTCGAAGGGCCGATGGGAGGCCCGACTCCATGGTTAGACAGGTTAAGTTCGAACTCAGCGTCTCATGTTATCGATTTCTAATTTGCTTTACTCTTCATTTGTAGGTTTATCGAAGAAGAGAAAAAGAGGAAAGAAGCCCCCAGTTCTTTGGAGCTCGGGAAAAGGAGGCCGAAGAAAAGGATAGCTCGTAAGCCCAAGAGCAACATCAATGACCGAATACTATCCTCGGACTCACTTCGTTGGTTGAGGGACGAGTCCGAAGAAGATAAGGATTTTGACTTTTTGGGTAGCGAGCCGTCCTAAATTGAAGGACGGGGAGTCCCCGAGCTGAGAGCCGATGAAATAGACCTTCATCGAGTCGGGGGCTCCAAAATGGGGGCAAGAGCTGGGGCTTCTACAGATGCAAGGGGGGCTTTGCAGGGAGTCTTAGGCACCATAGAAATGATAGACTCTCTTTCCTTCTCGGAATCGACACTTAACGAGGCCCAAGCAGCAAAAGGACGTTCCCCGGGCGGGGACCATGTACCGGAAGGCCCTTTCCAAGGTATCTTGGATGGCGTGGATTCGGCGTCTGCTGAAGATACCTTTGGGCTCGGTAACCTGGAAGTACTGAGGAAAAGTCCTTTCACCGGCATCAGCGGGGTTTCTTTTGCCCCGAAGTTGGTCGATAGATTTCCTGCTCCGAATTTAGACCCTGATCCGAACGGATCATACCCTTTGCCATTCCTGAAGATGCTAAGGTCCTTTTTGCTCCTGTAGGGGTGGCCAGCTATCTTCGGTGTTTGGTGACCGAAGAAGATCAGGCCAAGATGAACGAAGTGGATGTATCCTGCTTGTTCAACGAAGCTCAACAAGCATTGAATAGGGTAATTTTATGATAAGCCTTATCTAGTGTTCACTGTTTTGCACTTTAAAGCTTTAGCTAACTGCCCATATTTCTTATCGTGTTTGCAGGCCTCGATGCTTCATCATGAGGCTTTTCTTCGCCACCAGGAAGAATCGAGACGCTTGGAGTGGCTCGAAGGGTAGATGGAAAAACTTTGGGCTGAACTAGATCTTGTCCGGATAGACAATTCTGGCTTAGTCGAGCAGGTGGGGCAACAGCTCGATCAAATCACCCAACTCCGATCCGAGGCAAGCACAGCTAGAGTTGAAGCCAATGAGTGGAACAGCAAGATGGATCAGCTGGCTTTAGAAAAAGAGGCCTTCCATGCTCAGTTAGTTTCAGCAAAAGCTCAATTGATGGAAGTAAAAGGGAGAATCGAGGCTCTGACTAAGAGCACCGACGGACTCCAATCCCAAGTCAGCGTGATCACCTCAGATTGAGATGTTTTAGCCAACAAGCTGCATATGGCGAAATCAGAGGCTGCTGCAACCAAATTTGAGGCCGATGAGTTGGTGGCCCAGTACAAGGCCGACGCTGAGGCTACTCAAGATCAATAAAAAAATTTGGTTGATCACATGAAGTGCCAAACTCGCCTGTTCATCCTCAAGGAGATACATGCTCGGGCTTCAATCTATTGGCCAAGATCAAAGATGCCAAAAAGACCGAGGCCAAAGCCAGAAAGCAAGCCTTTCCGGAGGAAGATGACTCCGAGAACTCAGTATGAGGCGCCTTTTTCTTTTCCTTTTTGACATTATGTAATAAAGTTCCCATTTTTGTAATCATATTTTGTTGTATATATATAAAAGCCCTTTTTCCTTTCCTTCTTTCCATGGTCTTTAGTGCTGACTTGGTTTAACTCTTACCCTAAGAACTGAGGGTTTGCCTCGATAAATTTTCTTTCCCCTTGAACTCAATTTGGACTTGGCCATTTAATGTTTGGGATCTGCCTTAGTAGGTTTTATTCCCCTTCGAATTTCATTAACTAGGTATGGCCTTAGCTATTTAAGAATCGGGGTTCTCCTTAGTAGGTCTTATTCCCCTTTGAGTTTTATTAATTCGGTATGGCCTTAGCCTTTTAAGAATAAGGGTTTGCCTTAGTAGGTCTTATTCCCCTTCGAGTTCGGTATGTCCTTAGCCTTTTAAGAATCAGGGTTGGCCTTAGTAGGTCTTATTCCCCTTTGAGTTTCATTAACTCAGTATGGCCTTAGCCTTTTAAGAATCGGGGTTGGCCTTAATAGGTCTTATCCCCCCTTCGAATAAATTTGATTTTCGGATGAGTCCCCGAGTGGGGAAGTATTTAATTGAACAAAGAAAATTAAAACAACCCTTGGGCTCGGAGGCAGGATATTGGTGCAAGAGATCTTTATTCTTGTTCACGTGCTTGTACAGTTTATTTCGGGGTTAGATCAATCTATTTGGGCACGGTTCCTTTGACCATTTTACCCTTACATCGAATCCTAATGTTCTTTGATTCTAGAGATGTTTCCCCGAGTCAAAGTAGCCAAGCAGCCTTCCGATATTTGAGGTCGATTGATGATTAGCACCGAGTATTGTTGTCATCGATCTGTTATCGGTCTTCAAATCTATGTTAGCACGATTACTGGTTGCCTCGTTAAAAACCTTGCCGTAAAACCCAATTTGGGACAAAACCGGTCGAAGGGAAAAAGAGTGCAACGCATGCTTTCAGTCCTAATATCCCGTGCTTTCCGATTCAAGGAAACTTTATTTGGTATCTATGAATGTTAGTTTGCCGAAGTAGAATAAAAACAAGTAAAAATGAGGAATGAAGGATCGTACCTTAGCAGTAGTATCGTTTCAAGTGACTTATGTTCCAGTTGTTTGGTAGTTGTTTGCCGTCCATCATTCTAAGCTTGTATGATCCCTTTCCGGTGATCTTTATGATGGAGTAAGGTCCTTCCCAATTCGGTCCCAATTTCCCTTCATTCGGGTTTCGTCGTGTTGGGTGTGACCTTCCTAAGCACTAAATCTCCGATGTTGAGATGTTGAAGATGGGTTCTCCTATTGTAGTATCCTTCGATCTTTTATTTTTGAGCGGCCAATCGAATGAGGGCAGCTTCCCTTCTTTCATCCAATAGTTCCAGATTCGTATTCATCGCCTCGTGGTTCAATTCTTCGATCGCATAGCGGAATCTGACACATGGTTCACCTACTTCGACTGGTATCAAAGCTTCGGCACCGTAAACCAGGGAAAAGGGAGCGGCTCCGGTGCTTGATTTCTCGGTCATGCGATACGCCCACAGAACTTCGGGCAATATTTCCTTCCATTTCCCCTTTACATCGGTTAACCTATTTTTGAGATTTCGAAGTATTGTTCTGTTGGTACATTCGGCTTGTCCATTCCCACTGGGGTGGTAGGGTTTTGATAGGATTCTTTTGATCTTGTTATCTTCGAGGAATTTTGTCACTTTGCTGCCGACAAAGTATTTTTCGTTGTCACACATGATCTCTGATGGCATCCCAAACCGACATATGATGTAATCCCAAATGGACTCGATTACTTCTTTTTCCCTAACCTTCTCATATGCCTGCGCTTCCACCCATTTGGAGAAATAATCAGTCATCAAAAGAATGAATTGAGCCTTACCTGGTGTGTAGGGAAGAGGGCCAACGATATCCATTCCCCACTTCATGAACGACCATGATGATAAGACCGAGTGTAACGTTTCTCCGGGTCGATGGATCATCGGGGCTCGAACGAACTCCTTCACGTCCTTTTCCATGTCGACCCAATAATAATCGGCTCTGATTATTTTTTGGATTAGGGGTTCGGCACCAAAGTGGTTCCCATAAGTGCCTTCGTGGATTTCTCTTAAAATGTATTCAGTGTCACCCGGTCCCAGACATATCGCAAGGGGGCCGTCGAACGTTCTTCTAAATAGAGTTCCATCATCGGACAAGCAGAACCGAGCCGCCTTTGTGCGCAAGGCTCTTGATTCTTTTGGATCTGAGGGGAGTTTTTCGGAGCTGAGGTATTCTATGTATTTGTTCCTCCACTCCCAGGTTAGACTCTTCGTATTGATTTCCGCATGGCCTTCTTCCACTACTGACCTCATGAGCTGTACGACCTTTTCAGATTCGATCTCATCATCTTCGACTAATGATCCCAAACTGGCGAGGGCATCGGCTTCGCTGTTTTGCTCTCGAGGTATGTGTTGTAAGGTCCATTCTTTGAACCTATGCAGTGTAACTTGTAGTTTGTCTAAATATCTTTGCATCCGTCCTTCTCTGACCTCGAAAGTTCCGTTGACTTGATTCACCACAAGAAGGGAGTCGCACTTAGCTTCGATTATTTCTGCTCCCAGGCTTTTGGCTAGTTCTAAACCTACAATCATGGCCTTATACTCTGCTTCATTGTTAGTTAACTTTACAGTCTTGATAGACTGTCGAATTGTGTTATCGGTTGGGGGCTTTAGTACGATACCAAGCCCCGATCCTTTCGCATTAGAGGCACCATCTGTGAACTGGGTCCACATTCCCGAAAGAGTCCCCGATCCGGCCAGTAGCTCTCTTTCGATCTCGGGCATTAGGGATGCTGTAAAATCGATAACAAAATCTGCCAACACCTGAGACTTAATGGCGGTTCGGGGTCGATATTCGATATCCTACCCGCTTACTTCAATAGCCCATTTGCCAATCGGTCGGAGAGCTCGGGCTTATGCATTATGCTTCTTAACGGGTAAGTCGTTACGACGCATATGGGATGACACTGGAAATAAGGCTTCAGTTTTCTAGAGGCACTCAACAAAGCGAGTGCCAGTTTTTCCAAGTGAGAGTACCTAGTCTCAGCCTCGCCTAAGGTTCTGCTAACGTAATAAATTGGAAATTGCGTACCTTGATCTTCTCGAACTAGAAATCCACTTACCGCCACCTCCGAGACCGCAAGGTAAAGGTACAGTTGTTCACCTATCTTCGATGTATGTAGCAAGGGCGGGCTAGACAGTTACCTTTTGAGCTCTTCTAAAGCGTGCTGGCATTCCGGTGTCCATGAGAAGTTGTTCTTCTTTTTCAACATATTGAAAAATCGATAGCTTTTATTGGATGATCTTGAAATAAATCGTCCCAAAGCGGCTATACAGCCTGTCAGCTTTTGTACAGCCTTCACATTATCTACGACTGTGATGTCCTCGATTGCCTTGATCTTTTCGGGGTTGATTTCTATTCCTCGATTCGAGACCAAGAAACGAAGGAACTTGCCCGAGCCCACACCAAACGCGCATTTTTTCGGGTTCAACTTCATATTGTATTGCTTCAACACGTCGAATGTTTCCTGCAAATGGTTCAAATGGTCCTCTGCTCGCAGGGACTTAACTAACATATTGTCAATATAAACTTCCATCATTTTTCCTAGTTGTTTTTCAAACATTCAGTTTACTAGGCGTTGGTAAGTGGCTCCTGCATTTTTTAACCCAAATGGCATCACGTTGTAACAATATGTGCCATATTTAGTGATGAAGGATATTTTTTCTTGATCAGCCGAGTCCATTCGTATTTGGTTATAGCCAGAGTAAGCATTGAGAAAACTAAGGGTCTCATGGCCAGCGGTAGCATCGATTTTGCGATCGATGTTGGGTAAAGGGAAAGAATCTTTTGGGTATGCCTTATTCAGATCCTTATAATCTACACACGTTCTTAGTTTATTCCCTTTTTTAGGGACTACTACTACGTTTGCTAACTATTCTGGGTATTTAACCTCCCGAATGGACCCTTTCTTTAGAAGTTTAGTTACCTCATCCTTGATGAATGCGTGTTTGATCTCGGACTGAGACCTCCTTTTTTACTTGACCGGTCGGAACTTCTGATCTAGGCTCAGCTTGTGAGTTGTTATCTCCGGCAGTATACCTGTTATATCAAGGTGGGACCAAGCGAAGCAATCTTTGTTAGTTGTAAGAAATTGGATAAATTTTGTCCTGAGCTCGGAGCTTAGGCCTGAGCCCAGATATACCTTTCGTTCGGGCAAGTCTTCTCGGAGTGAGACTTGCTCGAGTTCCTCAATCGTCGATTTGGTAGCATCGGACTCATCGGGACTGATGAAAGATCTGGGGATTCCATAGTCGTCATCCTCGACATATGTTTGTTTATCTACGTTTGTCGAAGATGATTTCTGTGATTGCTATTTAATCTTGTTCTCGACCCTTTGTGAAGGAACTGTTGGTACCGGTGTTTCTTCCACCGCAAACATTTCTTTCGCAGCCAGTTGTTCCCCGTAAACCGTTATAATTCCATCGGGTGATGGGAATTTCAGTACTTGATGCAACGTCAAAGGCACGGCTCTCATGTCGTGGATCCATGGTCTCCCGAACAGAGCGTTGTACCTCATGTCCTTACCAATTACACAAAACTTCGTTTCTCGAATGGTTTCGGCAGTGTTTATCGGCAATGTTATTTCGCCCTTGGTTGTTTTACATGCCATGTTGAATCCATTGAGTACTTGGACTGTAGGGACAATTCGATCCGTCAGGACGAGTTATTTTATGACCCATGATCGGATTATATTGGCCGAACTACTGGGTCGACCAATACGCGTTTTACTTTAATTCTGTGTATAAGCACAGATATCACTAGCACGTCATTGTGAGGTTGCATAATCCCGTCCGCATTTTCCTCGCTAAAATCTAAGATCCCCTCCATCGTGTAATCTCGAGTGCGTTTTTCCCTGGTGATGGATATCTTGGTGCATTTCAGCATCGGACTTTGAGTGGCATCTACTCCGCCGATAATTATCTTAATCGTGTGTTGTGGCTCTTCTTGGTTTGCTTGTCTATTTCTGTTTCCAAAATGATTCTTCACTTGGTCACTTAAGAATTCCCGAAGATGTCCGTTTTCGAGCAACCTTGCTACCTCTTCTCTCAGTTGTCGGCAATCTTCTGTTCTATGTCCGTGAGTACCGTGATATTTGCATATCAGATTAGCTCCATTCACAACATAATGAACTCAATTCGCACTCACCTCGAGTGACCCGAATCGCGATACTACATCGTCTTAATACTCATGAACCATCTCATACCCTCCTTATGTGCTCAATATTATCTCAGACTGGTACACCCATTTTGCAAGACCTTCTGCGCATCCGAAGCTATTTCTTACTTTCCTCCAATACTACACCGTATACCCGATAGTAACATAAAATATTCCAAGTTTCGTTCGCAATCCACTGCGAGACTCGATCCTTAACCACACATCAGACCCGAAATCTTTAGGCACTGCACTTTAATTCTTGAATCCACTAGGACCGCTATCGAGAGTCAGTCACTCTGACCTAGTCTCGAAGATAACCAATTCCAACGCCCTACTAGCACATGACAACCTTTCGAAGAAGCAACCGACTGCGCTCTTTTCCATGTACATCACGTCCACAAACATAAGCTCCGAGTCTCCCCAAAAACTTGAACATGCATCGATAACGCCGAAAATAGCACACGCCCATCTAGTTCTATGCTGAATCACCCCTAATACTCCCTTTTTCCTAGTCATAAATAATCCGCCAGCGTGCCGATAACCAGAAACCGCACAAGCAGACAATTGCGTGATCCAATTGTAAAACGGTGGGGCTCCGACGGTGGCTTAGAGCTAACTGGGGCTTCCCCCACTTAGCTCTAAGCCACCGTCACATAATGTAGAGCCCACGACGATTCCTCCTTCTCAATTACTATGATCTCGCACCATTAACCTGACAGACTTATTGCAGTCTTTGTTAAGCTTTTCATGAACATCCTGGATCACAATTCATAGTCACACACTAGACCTCTTACTGGGTAGCAAGTAATATACCTCGCAAAAGCTTCATCAACATCACGCCACCGCTAACCTGCTCACAGGAGATAACCCACCTGTGGAATTCCTTACCGACATGTTCTAACGACGCTGCACTGGGTACAACTACCCCGTAATCAGCAAATTCTCCTGAGCTCATGCTCGCCCACCAGCTGTATAAGTTTGCTCCTTCCCTATTGACATCAACTGAAAGTTCAACAATACTTTACGAACTCAAGTCATATTGCACCTGAAACGATAATCAGATCTTCCCACCCCTATTCATTTCAAACAAACTCCTTTCTGCCATATTCGATCTTTCTTCATACGAAAACCATCACTCCAAATAAAATACGTAGGCCAAATCACCTTCCATCATGATTCCCCAACCGTTCTACACTTTCTCAAGGCACACGGCTATCCTACCACATAATCCATATGCTAATCTATCACTC
This sequence comes from Nicotiana obtusifolia, assembly GCA_002018475.1. Classification (NCBI taxonomy): domain Eukaryota; kingdom Viridiplantae; phylum Streptophyta; class Magnoliopsida; order Solanales; family Solanaceae; genus Nicotiana; species Nicotiana obtusifolia. The sequence continues at coordinate 1,129 of MCJB01005903.1, read as the reverse complement.
TTATTTCGGTTAACCGTCTCCTTTAAAAAACTTTTCAACCTCTGCTTCTCATACTTGGCCTGCTAGTACTTCAACCACCGCGAAACACTTCTTGCATCAAATCAAAATCCATCTCTGTAGCACCCGATCCGATAAAATGTTACCGATTCTAAGCCTCTTCGAAGATCATCTTTCTCGAGCCATCCACATTAGAAATACTAATTCGATTTTGAACCGCTGCACACAGCTATCCCTAGCAACCACCCCTTAGGCACCATTTCACAGCACCATACCCGAAGGCAAAATCCAAGAAGACCGTAACACCGACGAACCATAATGCGTTCAAACAAGGACGACGACACAGCATGACATTGATAACAAGCGCTTCGCACCGCATAAGATTGAGTAGAAGGAAATAAGGCATAAGCCTCAATAGAATCAAACCGCACGATAAGGATATCCAGAATATAAAGTTTTTCCTAAAAGGTTCTGCAGCCTCTCGAAGATAAATACAGACGTCTCCGTATCGATCCGCGAGACTCTACTAAACCCGCTCATGACTCGTGAGACCTATGAAACCTAGGCTCTGATACCAAGCTGTCACGACCCGAATCCCAAACCCGGTCGTGATGGCCCCTCTCGCGAAGACAAGGCCAGCCAATTCGAACCATAACTCATTTTAAGCAATAAATTTAACAAGAGAACAACACAACACAGTTTAATAGCAGTCATTTACGGAAAAAACATAGTGAACCATCCTAACAACAGCCCGAAACCGGGGTGTCACAAAGTCATGAGCAACTAATGAAATCCTAATAACAAGATTACTATTACAATATCTCTGGCACAATTGTTTGAAGAAAGTGGAAATAACAATATAAAGAGATACGGGGCTGCGGACGCCAACAGCTACCTCGTAGTCTCTGAGTCACTGCTCTGACAATCATAGTCAATGCCTCGGAACGAAATCAATAACGCCTGAATCTGCACACATGGTGCAGGGAGTAATGTGAGTACTTCCAACTCAGTGAGTAGCACATATAAATAATGACTGAAAGTAAGGAAACACGTAAAGCACAAGGCAATGCATAGTAAAGCAGTAAATCATTATTTGAAAACAGTAAATCAGTAAGAAATCATTTAAAAATCT
>MCJB01005897.1:0-14529 GCA_002018475.1 Nicotiana obtusifolia | reverse complement strand
CTGGGAATGTGCTTAAACTCAATTGACCTGAATCGCTGACAAAGGTCATGCAAGTACTGTCGGTAAGGTATGAGCTTTAAATCCCGAGTCTCCCATTCTCCTTGAATCTGGTGGACCAGCAAGTCTGAATCTCCCAAAACCAATATTTCTTGGACTCCCATGTCTACGGCTAACCTTAGCCCCAGAATGCACGCCTCGTACTCTGCCATGTTGTTGGTGCAATAGAATCGAAGTTGAGCTGTTACAGGGTAATGTTGCCCCGTTTCAGAGATAAGTACAGCTCCTATTCCGACTCCTTTCATGTTGGCGGCTCCATCAAAGAAAAGTTTCCAACCTGGCTTTCCGTCGTGGTCAACCTCATCAATAGACATAACCTCTTCATCAGGAAAGTAAGTCTTCAATGGCTCATATTCATTATCCACCGGATTTTCGGCCAAATGGTCAACCAAAGCTTGGGCTTTCATCGCGGTCCGAGTCACATAAATGATATCAAATTCTGTGAGTAAAATCTGCCATTTTGCAAGCCTTCCTGTGGGCATTGGTTTCTGAAAGATATATTTCAAAGGATCCATACGAGAAATGAGATAGGTGGTGTGAGATGACAGGTAATGCCTGAACTTCTGCGCCACCCAAGTCAAGGCACAACATGTCCTCTCAAGCAGAGTGTACTTAACCTCGTAAGGAGTGAACTTCTTACTAAGATAATAAATTGCTTGTTCCTTCTTTCCCGTGATATCATGTTGACCCAGCACGCAACCAAAAGAATTATCTAGGAGTGTCAAATAAAGAATTAAAGGTCTTCCAGGCTCTGGTGGGACCAGCACAGGTGGGTTCGACAAGTACCTTTTGATCTTATCAAATGCTTCTTGACACTCGTCAGTCCACTCGGCTGCAGGATTCTTCTTCAGCATCTTAAAAATGGGCTCACAGGTCGTCGTGAGTTGAGCAATAAATCTGCTGATGTAATTTAACCTCCCAAGCAAGCTCATCACCTCTGTTTTGTTCTTTGGCGGCGGTAATTCTTAAATGGCCTTGATCTTTGACGGATCCAATTCAATACCACGTCGACTGACCACGAACCCTAGCAATTTACCGGACGGGACACCAAATGCGCATTTTGCTGGATTGAGCTTGAGATTATACCTGCGGAGTCTTTGGAAAAACTTCCTCAGATCTTTGACATGGTCAGACTGCTTCTTTGATTTTATGATCACATCATCTACATAAACCTCGATCTCTTTATGCATCATGTCATGAAACATTGTGGTCATTGCCCTCATGTAAGTTGCCCCAGCATTCTTCAAACCAAATGGCATTACCCGATAACAATAGGTTCCTCATGGCGTGATGAATGCTGTCTTTTCTGCATCTTCCTCGTCCATCAAGATCTGATGATATCCCGTGTAGCAATCCACAAAAGAACCAATCTCATGCTTGGCACAATTATCAATCAAAATGTGAATGTTCGGCAATGGAAAATCATCCTTTGGGCTTGCTTTGTTGAGATCACGGTAATCAACACATACCCTAGTTTTACCATCCTTCTTTGGTACCGGCACAACATTAGCTAACCAAGTGGGATATCGAGTGACTCGAATGACCTTTGCAGTGAGCTGCTTTGTGATTTCTTCTTTGATCTTTACACTCATATCCGTCTTAAACTTCCGTAACTTTTGCTTGACGGGGGACACGCTGGATTAGTCGGCAATTTATGGACTACCAGATCAGTGCTCAAACCCGGCATTTCGTCATATGACCAAGCGAAGACATCTTTGTATTCGAGCAATGTTTTGATTATCTCCTCTTTCACTGATGGTTTTAGATGCACACTTATTTTGGTTTCCCTAACATCATCCTGGTCCCCTAAATTGATTGCTTCAGTTTCACTCAAATTAGGTTTCAGTTTTTCCTCAAATTGTTTTAGCTCTTTACTGATTTGCTCGAATGCTGCTTCTTCATCATATCCTATCTCATCATCGTATTCTACTTCCTGGATTGTTATTTCAGAATTAGATTGGCTTTTAAAACTCGGCTGAATATTCCTCATGCATGTCATGTCATGGCAACCAGCATAAAAAGAACTGTACAAAAGAAACAAAATAAAACGCTACTAAGAATAATAGAAAGATGGAAATTGCATTTCATTGAAACTAAAAGGATAGAAGAGTTTGAGTGTCAAAATAAGCAAAAGTAAAACTCTGGATTACAACCCTGAAATAGTTCAGATAACAGAAAAAGAAATAAAGCAAACTACCAAAACTCCTTCCTGGTGGGGAGAGGAGTAACTTCCCAGTTGTTAAGCCTCACGTTCGGGCCAACAAACTGCACATCCGCCCTGCTAGAACCTTCACCGACCTCAACCATATTGACCTCTTCAAACAAACTTTGGAACCTTCTGATTAACTCTTTATCAACATCGACCACCGGTTTCATGATTGAGGGAGTCGAAGGTCTTTCGGCTCTTGGCTTGACAAAAGATCTGGAGATGTGTGGGATGGGCTTGGGGAGAACCCATACTTTCTGTTTTGAGTTTCTGAACCTCCTCATATCTTCATTTGTGGGTGTGAATCCCAAACTGAATGTACCAAAATTTCCTTTGGAACATATTGGATGCACAGAACCTTGCAGTGATGACCCGAGGCCCTTACCTGGTATAAAACCATTTTTCAGCATTTCGTTCGCGACCATGACGGATGCAGAGGATAACCTGGGACCCCGAATGTGCTCACCTTCAATAATCTTTGCAACTGGCACTGTTTTGAAAGTCTGAAATACCCATGGCCCCTTATTGTCATCTTCTTCAATGTACGACACAATTGTGTCATTTCCGATCGGCAGATCTCCTTCGCCATGCACGACTACCTCTTGTCTATCCCATTCGAATTTCACCATCTGATGCAACGAAGATGGAACTGCTTTAGCTGCGTGGATCCAAGGCCTCCCTAGCAACAAATTGTAGGAGACGGCTATATCAAGCACCTGGAATTCCATGGTGAATTCAACTGGGCCTATTGATATCTCAAGCAGTATATCTCCAACAGAATCCTTACCTCCTCCATCAAAGGCCCGGACACACACGCTATTCAAATGAATCCTGTCAGTACCAATTTTCAGCTTCTGCAGGGTAGACAGCGGGAAAATATTTGCACTGGACCCATTGTCCACCAAAACCCTTGAAACAACTGCATCTTCACACTTCACTGTCAAATATAGAGCTCGGTTGTGCTCCGTGCCTTCAAGGGGAAGTTCATCATCTGAAAAGGTGATCCTGTTTGACTCAAAAATCTTACCAGCTATTTTCTCTAGGTGATTTACTGTGATTTGATCAGGGACATGTGCTTCATTCAAGATTTTCATTAGAACCTTGCAATGCTCCTCTGAATGTATCAACAATGATAGGAGAGAGATCTGGGCTGCTGTTTTTCTCAATTGTTCTATGATAGAGTAGTCTTGCCCCTTCATTTTCTTTAAGAACCCCTCGGCCTCCTCCTCGGTGACTGGCTTCTTCACTGGCAACTGGTTATCCTTAGATGGCTTTGCTTTCCTCAGTTCCTCTGGAGTGAAACACCTCCCGGAACGAGTTAAGCCTCCCGTCTCATTCACACTTTCATCCACTTCTTTACCCTTGTAGGTCACTATTACTTTCTTATAATTCCATGGGACAGCTGTGGTATCACTCACCGGCATCTGGATTACAGGCTTAATGATAATAGGGGTAGTGGGAGCCCCTTTCACGACCATGGCGGGTTTACTGGAAACCCCTTGCACTATCACTTTTGGAACCTCAGGATTTTCTTTGACATCTTTGGATACCCCTTTCACAATCAGTACCGGTGACTTCAGATTGATGGGGTTGGCCTTTTCCGTAGCTCCCTCGATGGGCACAGGTTTTGCCTTGGTAACATTCGACTCCTTGACCAAATTGTTCTCGCTAGCCCGAATCATCATAACAGATTTGCACGACTTCTTGGGCTCTCCGTCCTTGTATACCACTTCGATCATGTTCGTCTCGGCATGAGCCGGCAAAGGATTTTGGTTGATATTTGGGGCGTCTGGACTCTGAACAACAATTTGGTTGGTATCGATGAGCTCCTGGATTGCTCTTTTCAAATGCCAACATTTTTCTATGTCATGACCCGGGGTATCAGAACAATAAACACATCTTTGGGAGTAGTCGAGGTTTTTTGGAGGAGGGTTTGGAAATTTTGACTCAATGGGTCTTAACACGTCCAATTGTCTCAACCTTTGATACAGACTAGCATAAGACTCTCCAAGCGGAGTGAAAGTCTGTTTCCTATGTTGTCTTTCTTTTCTATATTCAGGACTTGAGCGGAAATGCGGACCACTCGTGTTTTGGTAATGGGGCGGAGGTGGATAAGTATTTTGTGGAGCTTGGTAGGAATTTTGTGGTGCAGAAGCACGCCAGTGTTGGTAAGGAGGGGGTTGGGCATATGACTGTCCATGATGGACAAAGTATTGAGGTGGTCTGACGGAGTCCTGGGGGCCGGACGAGGGAAAGTAGTGTGGATGGGTATTATATGGATCTGGAGTGTAGGTTTGGGGACGAGGGCGTGGATGTGTATATTGACGGGGTGGACCTCTTTGACTTTGCCACGACCCCGAGACGAACATCGCTACATCTTCCTTTTCCTTCCTCCCTGGCAAACTCCCAGCACCACCTTGTATTGCTTGGGTGGTTGCCTTTATAGCTGAATAGCTCACAATCTTACTTGATTTGAGTCCTTCTTCTACCATCTCTCCCATTTTCACAACATCATTAAAAGATTTACCAATAGCTGAAATCAAATGCCCATAGTAAGTGGGATCCAAAGCCTGAAGAAAATACTTGACCATTTCCTCTTCTTCCATTGGAGGATTGACTCGTGCAGCCTGCTCCCTCCAACGGAAACCATACTCCCTGAAACTCTCGCTTGGCTTTTTCTCCACTTTGGTCAAGGACAAGCGATCTGGGACAATATCTATGTTATACTGAAAGTGCCGGGCAAAAGCCTGAGCCATATCATCCCAGGTATGCCACTTGCTACCATCTTGACGGGTATACCACTCCAAGGTAGCTCCACTCAAACTCTGACTAAAGTAGGCCATCAACAGTTCATCATTCCCACCAGCGCCTCTCATCTTACTGCAGTAACCCCTTAGGTGAGAAACAGGGTCCCCATGTCCATCATATAAGTCGAACTTGGGCATTTTAAATCCAACGGGCAATTGTACATCAGGAAACAGGCACAAATCTTTGTATGCCACACTCACTTGATTTCCTAATCCTTGCATGTTCCTCAAGGATTGTTCCAGACTTTGCAACTTTCTGGACATTTCTTCCTGTTCGGCACTCTTGGGTTGTTTATCAGTCTCAACATGTTGCTCGAAGTGGGGGTTGTAAGAGTAAGGATCCGAGATCTTAATAGTGGGCTCCGGGGTATGGTAATGAGTATCCGGGGCCGGAAACACAGGTTCACTGGAAGATCGGTGAAGTGTTGTTTGTGGAGGGGGAACGAAAATAGGAGCAGCTGGCGAAGTTGTTTTGGCGGGTGAAACATAGAAGGTTTGAGTTGAAGTGCTAGGGTAATTATGATAAGGGGGAAAACCGGGTGCATGTTGTGGGGAATGATCAATGATGTTGGCCATCTGGGATTGAGAGAGTGGTGGAATGGGGGCGGGATTTTCTGTATAGCTGGCGGGGAATGAGGGTGGAGGGTGTCCCCTAATCCATGCATGGTACANTGTGTCATTTCCGATTGGCAGATCTCCTTCGCCATGCACGACTACTTCTTGTCTATCCCATTCGAATTTCACCATCTGATGCAACGAAGATGGAACCGCTTTAGCTGCGTGGATCCAGGGCCTCCCTAGCAACAAATTGTAGGAGACGGCTATATCAAGCACTTGGAATTCCATGGTGAATTCGACTGGGCCTATTGATATCTCAAGCACTATATCTCCAACAGAATCCTTACCTCCTCCATCAAAGCCCCGGACACACACGCTATTCAAATGAATCCTGTCAGTACCAATTTTCAGCTTCTGCAGGGTAGACAGCGGGCAAATATTTGCACTGGACCCATTGTCTACCAAAACCCTTGAAACAACTGCATCTTCACACCTCACTGTCAAATACAGAGCTCGGTTGTGCTCCGTGCCTTCAAGCGGAAGTTCATCATCTGAAAAAGTAATCCTGTTTGACTCAAAAATCTTACCAGCTATTTTCTCTAGGTGATTCACTGTGATTTGATCAGGGACATGTGCTTTATTCAAGATTTTCATTAGAACCTTGCAGTGCTCCTCTGAATGTATCAACAATGATAGGAGAGAGATCTGGGCTGGTGTTTTTCTCAATTGTTCTATGATAGAGTAGTCTTGCCCCTTCATTTTCTTTAAGAATTCCTCGGCCTCCTCCTCGGTGACTGGCTTCTTTACTTGCAACTGGTTACCCTTATATGGCTTCGTTTTCCTCAGTTCCTCTAGAGTGAAACACCTCCCGGAACGAGTTAATCCTCCCGTCTCATTCACACATTCCTCCACTTCTTTACCTTTGTAATTCACTGTCACTTTCTTATAATTCCATGGAACGGCTTTGGTGTCTCTTACTGGCATCTGAATTACAGGCTTAATGACAATAGGGGTAGCCCCTTTCACGACCATGGTGGGTTTATTGGAAACCCCCTGCACTATCATTTTTGGAACCCCAAGGTTTGCCTTGACATCTTGGGACACCCCTTTCACAGTTAGTACTGGTGACTTTAGGTCAATCGGGTTGGCCTTTTCTGTAGCTCTTTCGATTGGCACAGGTTTTGCCTTGGTAGAATTCGACTTCTCAACCAAGTTGTTCTCAATAGCCCGAACCATCATAACAGATTTGTAAGATTTCTTGGGCTCACCATCTTTGTACACCACTTCAATCATGTTCGTCTCGGCGTGAGCCGATAGAGGATTTTGGTTAATATTTGGGGTGTCTGGAGTCTGGACAACAATTTGGTTGGTATCGATGAGTTCTTGAATTTCCCTCTTCAAATGCCAGCATTTTTCTATGTCATGACCCGGGGTGTTAGAACAATAGGCACATCTTTGGGAGTAGTCAAGGTTTTTTGGAGGTGGGTTTGGCAATTTTGACTCTATGGGTCTTAACACGTCCAATTGTCTCAACCTTTGATACAGACTAGCATAAGACTCTCCAAGCGGAGTGAAAGTCTGTTTCCTCTGTTGTCTTTCTTTTCTATATTCAGGCCTTGGACGGAAATGCGGACCACTCGTGTTTTGGTAATGGGGCGGAGGTGGATAAGTATTTTGTGGAGCTTGGTAGGAATTTTGTGGGGCAGAAGCACGCCAGTGTTGGTAAGGAGGGGGTTGGGCATATGACTGTGCATGATGGACAAAGTATTGAGGTGGTCTGACGGAGTCCTGGGGGCCGGATGAGGGAAAGTAGTGTGGATGGGTATTATACGGATCTGGAGTGTAGGTTTGGGGACGAAGGCGTGGATGTGTATATTGACGGGGTGGACCTCTTTGACTTTGCCACGATCCCGAGACGAACATTGACACATCTTCCTTCTTCTTCTTCCCTGCTAAACTCCCAGTACCACCTTGTATTGCCTGGATGGTTGCCTTTATAGCTGAGTAGCTCACAATCTTGCTCGACTTGAGCCCTTCTTCCACCATCTCTCCCATTTTCACCACATCATTAAAAGATTTACCGATAGCTGAGATCAGATGCCCATAGTAAGTGGGCTCCAAAGCCTGAAGAAAATACTTGACCATTTCCTCTTCTTCCATTGGAGGATTGACTCGTGCGGCCTGTTCCCTCCAACGGAAACCATATTCCCTGAAACTCTCACTTGGCTTTTTCTCCACTTTGGTCAAGGATAAGCGATCTGGGACAATATCTATGTTATATTGAAAGTGCCGGGCAAAAGCCTGAGCCATATCATCCCATGTATACCACTTGCTACCATCTTGACGGGTATACCACTCCAAGGCGGCTCCACTCAAACTCTGACTAAAGTAAGCCATCAACAGTTCATCTTTCCCACCAGCGCCTCTCATCTTATTGCAGTAACCTCTTAGGTGAGAAACAGGGTCCCCATGTCCGTCATATAAGTCGAACTTGGGCATTTTAAATCCAACGGGCAATTGCACATCAGGAAACAAGCACAAATCTTTGTATGCCACACTCACTTGATTTCCTACTACCTGCATGTTTCTCAAGGATTGTTCCAGACTTTGCAGCTTTCTGGACATTTCTTCCTGCTCGACACTCTTAGGTTGTTTATCAATCTCAGTATGTTGCTCGAAGTGGGGATTGTAAGGGTAAGGATCCGAGATCTTAAAAGTGGGCTCCGGGGTATGGTAATGAGTATCCGGGGCCGGAAACACAGGTTCACTGGAAGACCGGTGAAGTGTAGCTTGTGGAGGGGGAACAAAAATAGGAGCAGCTGGCGAAGTTGTTTTGGCGGGTGGAACATAGAAGGCTTGGGTTGAAGTGCCAGGGTAATTATGATAAGGGGTAAAACCGGGTGCATGTTGTGGGGAATGATTGATGATATTGGTCATCGGGGATTGAGAGAGTGGTGGAATGGGGGCGGGATTTTCTGTGTAGCTGGCGGGGAATGAGGGTGGAGGGTGCCCCCTAATCCATGCTTGATACATCTCCGCCATTTGATGCTTCAACCTCCGGACCTCTTCTTGCAATTCTGATTCTGACTCAACAATTTCTCTTGGCGGGTCTACAACTGCAGTGTCTGTCTCTTTGCTAACCATGATTGTCTGGCGTTTTGACCGGGTATAGTATGGATGGCTGGCCAGGATGCCAACAAACTAACCACCTTCCTGAAAACTGAAAACTGGAAACTCAAGACAACAACATAAAACCACCATGTTAGCGTTAGTGCATTTATCAGGAAATAATACCACGTTACGTGCAATGCACCTAACAACAGATAATGGTTCTAAAATGGCTGTGAGGGTCGCAAGGTCGTATGGCATCATCCCAATTTTCAACACCTGGTACCACTTTCTTCTCTTTTTGATGCAAAATGACATGATCGAACCCGATATAGGTTGCCTATGTATCATGTCCTTCATGAATCAGACCAAGCGTAGTTCTAAAAAAAGTAATGGAAAAATAAAATTCGGATTTTCATTAAAAAAAAACATTTCTGATGATGACATACAATGGAAGACCCGACATACTTGACCATACTACGAATGACTTTGACACTACCTAAAGAACTCAGTACTCCTAATCAAAACATAAAACAATTTCAAAACACTTGAATAAAATGAGTCTTCAAGCTGCTCCTGAATGCAAATGCCCTGGCTGGAATGATTCTGGGTTTTCCGTCGTGCTCAAACTTTGTAACATGCCCCGCAGAGAAACCCCAATTCCAGGAATAAAGACCCTAGCATGTGTTCCCGCTTCCTGAAGACTAACTCTAAAAAAATATTGGCTCTGCTGCTCCACATTTGTTACCAACTCTGCTAACTGAGACTTTATCAATTCAAGCTTATCCCAAGGGTCTGGGTCTGATGCTTCCTCAAAATCATATGTCTGAACTGCTCGCCCTCTAAGTTGTGCTGGCAATGGGGTGCTGGCTCCTGGTGGGGCGGACTGTAACCAAATCAGGTACTCATGGGTACACTCGGGTCTGCCAACATCCTTTACTAATGTATCTTTCCTCATCCTCTTTTCGTTGTTCCAGTATTGTACGTACTTGATTTCATCAACCAACTTTTTGCTAAAATTCATGATGTACCTCCGAAGGTTCAAAGTTGGAGGCTCCTCTTGTCGTCTACCCAACTGTCGCATCACTCGGACCGGCGTATATGGTCTGACGCACTTGAGTCCTATCAGCATCAGGAAAGGTTGCATGAGGCATCCTACCAAAATGTCATCTAAAGGTAGCCAAAGGTAAGCCCACAAAACATTCTCGTTTGTCCTCGAACCAAGGAACTCGATCCAAGCTGTGACACCTATAGGATATGTGAACTTAGGAGACCTTATCCTACGCTCAATACATATCACCCGATCTCTCAAGGCACGGTCGATGGGACAAAGTAAGGAAGCTGTATGCAAATGCTCTATCATCCATAATTGCAGCAAAAGATTACTTCCCTCAAAATACCTAACACCTCCCCTCACTTCACTCAAGGCTCGGTACAACTCTGCCAAGATCATAGGCACAATGGTGACGGTCTTGTGTTGCTTTTCATGGAATAGTGCCGTGACTACTGATTGCAGACGGGTGCTAATGTGTTTCTCGTCTAATGGAAAAACCAATAATCCCAACAAGGCGAGGCTGAAGGCTTCGAGGCGACGTCTTTTCCATTTTTCTTTGGTTGTGCAAAATTCATCCCAAAAGACATCAAAGTTGTCCTGCGGTCCAAACCTAGCAAACAAATATTCCAACGATATCCAAGATTGCTCGAGGCACTTTAAATGCTTGTTATCTTTTAGGCCTAGGTCGTTGAGAAATCTTGTCCTAGAGTGGTCCCGGGGAAGTATCATGTTCTTGCCTACGTAATTTAATCGGGTAAGACCGGACATTTCCGCCAGAGTAGGAGTCATCTCACACTCCCCAAATTTAAAAGTCAAGTTCTGCGGGTTCCAGTAAGTCAGCATCGCCTCCACTAAGTTTGGGCGAGGTGTGATGTCAAGAAGAGAGGTTAGAGTACCCAATTTATGCATCAATTCATGCTGTTCCAACAAAGAAAACATGTTCCACCATTGACCAATTTCTTAGGGACCTTTACCACCATCAGCACCCTGGATCGAATCAACGGGTCCATACCTGAATGAAAGTGACATGGTTAACGACTCAGCAAACTGCTATGACGCCACAATATCTCCTAATAGACAAGTGCAATACACAATTTGGCTACAACTGCAGACTGGCCTAAGTGGCTGAAAGTGGCCATTAATGCAAGCTTGACAAAGTTGACCCCCTTAAGCATGAGAAATACTGTGCGTGAAACCTACATGATCCCAATAATCATGGTCTTAAAGGATTACTTTGCAGAAATGGACTATTTTTGCAAAATGGCCGATATGGCCAAATGTGACTAGGGACGCAAACCTGACACGGACAGGACTTAGAGTGATAGGACATTGAATCATGGACCCAGGATGGGCAATTGAACCACTTTTGCAAAATATCCCTTATTTTGCAAAATGACCAATATGGCCAAAAGTGGCTAAACATGCAAAATATGGCTACGACCCCGGAAGCCAAGGACTTAGACCTACTAGGACGACCGGACCCTATGTGGGTTGCCTACGTATCCCGCCTGGAAGACGAGAATCAGGTTCGCGTAGTTCGGAAAAGTGCAACTAAAAACTATATCTTTGTTTTCTTGAAAATGATGAAAAAAATATAAAACTATCTTTTGAGTTCTTAAAAAAAATGATGTAAAATCTTTTGGATTTTCTTTTCCCCTTTTTTTTTCGAATTTTTCTTTTTCTTTTACTTTTTTCCGAAAAATGATGTAAAGGGAAATGTAATTTTTTGATTTTCTTTTTCTTTTTTTTTTAGAAAATAATGTGAAAGAAAATGTCAGTAGGGTCCTATTTAATTCATTCACCCTTCTTTCCAAGACATTGGTCCGCCAAACGACCTTTTTACCCCCACAGATGCAACATTTAGCACATAGGATGAATAAAATGTCACTTTGGGCCATGGGCCCATTTTGACAAATTTTGGACAGGTTTCCTACAAAGGGACACGGTACCTGGGACCGAGCCCTACTAGGTCTAAATGATGTGATGCAAATAAGAGTGACCTAAAGGCTGACCTAAGTTTAGGGTTTACTAACAAGGCAATTCGGGGTGCGTATGGTCGATGGTGGCTGCTCGAGCTTTCCACCCACTCCATACGTCTAACTGCTCCCCCTCCTAAATTAAGGTAACTCGACAAAGAATTCGTGCAGGCGACGCGTGCTACGAGACTTGTTGCAGAAAGAAATGACCGGGCAATGCATATGATGACAGTTATAAAGCAGTAAACACATAAAGCAAAAATCGTAAACATAAGCAACTAGTAAATAACAAAATATAAAAACATAATAAAATTAAATAAAGCAAATAAAACAAATAAAATAAATAAATAAAAAAACATAAAGCTCAACCAAATATTTTAAAAGCAAACAAAACCAAGTACTAGCTCGAACCCGCAAAACTTGAACATATTTCCCCAGCAGAGTCGCCAGAGAATGTCACTCCTCTTTTTTGAGCGAGACTTTTACTAAACCTTTTAAATAAATAAAAGATCTAATAAAAACTCGAATTTTTTTTTTTAATAGTGACAAAAATAAATTTAGAGTCGTCACCTGACGATTGATTCCGGTGTGTCAGGCCACCATTTTAGAACTTAGACTCGAAGTCAAGTTCGTACCAGAGATTTGGATAAGGGGGTTCATTTGACTCGGGGAGAAGGTGTTAGGCATTCCCCGAGTCCCGTGAAAAATCACGGTTGCATACTCAATTTAATTGGCTTTTAGAATATTTGAATTGAGATAAAAACAAACACAGAAGAAAACAAACACACACGAGGTTCGAGGTTGTTTCCGCCTAATAAAAGAAAAAGAAAACTAAAACTAAAATACTACGAGTTTTGCTTTAGGCCTCCAAATACAAATACCTCAGGGCATTCCCCGGAATATAATATACACAAATCCTTCGGGGCATTCCCCGGATAAATTTAACTAAGGGAACGACCTCTCGCCTCGCAATTAACAAAAAGGTCCTAAGCTTGCCTACCCGAGTGATGACGGCCTAGCATGCTCCTAGCGGTTAAATAAGTGGGGCACAAAAATAAAAATAAAAAATAAAAAAATAAAATAAACTAAAGTAAACAAGATCCTTTTCATGTTCTTTCTCCTCTTAATCTTTGATTTTCATGCATTTAGACCGAACCAATCCTAAAGCATTTAATTCAATTAAGTACTAACGGGCTAGATTTTTTTCATTCCCACAACCAAAAAATTGTGTAAATAATTCAGGTATTCAACAAAACGAATAAGGAAAGAAAGAGATCATAATTCAAACTGGATCAAAAGCAAAGCTGAAGCAGTAATGTAAGACGTCGTGACCTCTGAGGGAACAATCAAGACAAAAAGCTAAAATCTGCAAATATTAAATCATATTTTATCCATTCATTTCTTTCATAAGATAAACACAACAATACCTTTTCTTCTTTGGATCCATTTTTGTGGATTAATTTGTTGTTCAAAGTTTTCTTATTTATAACTGGTTTTTTGTTTAATTATCTTCCTAATTAATCATCGAGCCTCTAATTAATGGAGCCTCGTGTTGGTAATAAGTTTCGTTTGGGCCGGAAAGTCGGTAGCGGCTCCTTTGGCGAGATCTACCTCGGGACTAATGTTCAGACTAATGAAGAGGTTAGAGTTAAGCTGGAAAATGTGAAGACAAAGGATCCTCAACTATTATATGAATTAAAGTTGTATAAAATACTACAAGGAGGAACTGGAATTCCCCAATTTAAAAGACTCCTCAACACCATATTCTCTCATCATCCAAACATCCCCATGTATACAGAACACGCAAAGGCACCCTCTAAGAGCCACAATAGTACACTTAAGAAAATCATGGTAACCAAGCTCAGTAGGTGTTGGCACTTCTTAGAATTTCTCACCACTTAAATCAAAAGCGACAATTATAAATGTACGAGGAGCAGCAAATATACATGAATAATTATAAGCTTCAATTGCATAAGAAGGATCATAACCTTTCTGAACCATTCAATGCAAAACTCCATTTACCCAAAGGATCCAACTGAACTAAACCAGATAGTACTAATGAACCGAAAGTAAAACAAACAACCATAGTCGAAGAAACAGTAGCAAAGGCCCGTACTAAACGTTGCCAAATGCACCACATTCAGACAAACATAACAGGCTAAAAGATAAAGGAACGTTGGGTTTCAACCCATGTTCAACGACCCTCACTGGTACATTCGCGGGCAAAGTGACCATCCTCACCACACTTGTGGCAGCCACCACTTACAAGCAAACGAAAGCAGCTTTACAAACGCAAACTAATGACTCGATTGTCTTAATTAAACGAATATTAGCTTGAAAAGAACTTCAACATGTAAAAGGAACTAAGAACATTCAAAGCATAGAAGACAAATCATTCAAATCATACTAACAGAGTATCCGGATTCATATAAAAACAGTAGAAGGTGAAGTAGGAACCTGAAAACTGAAATTTCGATTACTCTTGGATGTTGAAATAAGGAACTGCGGGCTGACCTCGAGAGACGACCTTCAACTCAGTGACGAACCTCGACTAAACCCCCATGATTGAGTTTCGATTTCGAAATGAAGATGATAAATCTCTGATTTTTGAAGCAAACGAAATTTGGCTAACTTTTTTTCGCCTTCTGATTTGTCGAAACAGAAACAAAGAAGGAGAAAGAACTGGATTCGATTCAATATTTTTTTTTTCGTTTTTGAAATCGCTAAAAAACAACAGAAAAAACAACCAAGAAGAAGAAGACT
>MCJB01005894.1:0-10337 GCA_002018475.1 Nicotiana obtusifolia | reverse complement strand
CCGATTGCCTGTCTATGTTCCTTAAGCACTTTCAACAACTGCTCTACCTGCACATCATTCAACAAAGACGACACAATTACCGGTAAAGTATTATTAGAACCAAGAAATTTGTACCTCAAATGCGAAGGGAGTGGCTTGAGCTCTAATTTGGGCGGTTCAATAATGGAAGGCTTTGCTGGAGGCGTGGCTCGATTCTCCAAATCTAGTGACAGTTTGGGTGGGGTATATGAATACGAACCGTGACCCTCTAATGCATTTACTGATTCCATGAAACCATCCAAATCATCCCCATCAAAATTCACCAATATAGCCACCAAGGCTTCACCAAAACACTTTCTCTTCCATTTTTGTATCCACTGCCTCGTCAACTTCATCAATAATACCGATTAAAGACATGTTTTCATATTCTGCTGGCATCTCCATCCCCTTGCTAGCTTGAAACGTGACTTCTTCATTATTGACCCGGAACTTTATTTCATTACTTTCCGAGTCCATGAGAGCTCTTCCCATATCTAAGAAGGGTCTTCCCAAAATAATGGGGATTTCCTTGTCTACAGCACAATCAAGGATAACAAAATCGGCTGGAATCTGAAATTTTCCAACCTTAACAATCACATCGTCTACAATACCCACGGGTCTTTTGATAGACCGATCAGCCATCTGCAATCTCATGCTAGTGGGCCTTGGCATTCCTAGCCCGGCTTGTTTGTTAGTGGCCAAAGGCATCAAATTTCTACTGGCTCCATTGTCACACAAGGCCTTAGCAAAATCGCGTACTCCAATAGTACACGGAATAGTGAAAGCTCCTGGATCATCCTTCTTCTGGATTGGGTTTGTTGCTCTGATAGAACTTACTCTGTGAGTTATATTTACCACTTCATTCCGGGTAGTCCTCTTTTTAGTGATCAAATCCTTTAAGTATTTGGCAAATCCCGGCATCTCTTGGAAAGCTTCCAAGAAAGGTATGTTGACTGATAGCTGTTTGAGAATGTCATAAAACTTCTCAAATTTGTATCTTTAGCTCTCCTTGTAAGTCGCTGGGGAAATGGTTGAGGAGGTCTAGGAATTGGTGGAAGAATGATTGGTGTTTCTTCCGCCTTATCTTTTACCTCTTCCTGAATATCCTTAGTGTTCACAATAATTTCTGGATTTTTATCTACCTCAGCAACTTTACTTCTTGCAGCAACACTTTTACTACCAATCTCCATCTGAAGCTCTGCAGCAACATCATTTACCTGTACTGTCTTACCACTCCTTGTTGTGACAGCCATGATATGAGCAGTAGGACCGATTCCACTTCCTTTAGGATTTGCAATCGTATCACTGGGAAGCGTCCCTTTTTGCGGTGGATATTGCTCACGAGAGAGATCCCTCATTTGCAATTCCAATTTCTGGATAGCTGCTGTGTGGGAGCCAACCAATTCAGTCATATTCTTCATTGAGGTGTCTGACTTCTCTTGGTTTTGTATTATCCTCTCGAGCATACTTTCCAACTTAGAGTCACTAGATGGGCCCTGATGTGAATATTGCCCTTTCGGAGGAACATAAGGATTGGAACTCCGATTTGGAAAATGGTTATTGTTGTTCCAATTACCTTGATTAGGCCCAGTCGGATCACTTCGCCATTGTTGGGGACCTTGCCCTTGTGGGTTTGGTCTCCACTGATTTTGTGATGCTTGACCCTGGTAGGGCTGCCTTTGATATCCACCATGAGTGTTGTTGACAAAATTTGCCTCTTCATATTCTTCACTATGTGCTGGTAACACATCCTCTACTGCATTAATCTTTTTCTTCTGATTCTCAGTGAAGAGCTTTGTCAAGACATTTACATTGGTTGCAAGCTCAGCGATCACTTGGTCTCTTTCTTGGTTTTCTTTGATCAGATTACTCATGGAAGGAGACCCAATTGTAATACCACCTATATTGCCCTCAGAATGCCAATCTTGATTATGTTTGGCCATTTTGTCCAGAATCTGAGTGACTCTAGCGAAAGTCTCGTCCATGAAAGAACTAGCTGCGGCGTTTTTCGCTATTGATTGGTTCATAGGGTCCAATCCCATGTAAAACTTTTCCAGCAAAATGGAGTCTGGAAAACCATGGTTTGGCGACCTCACCAAATATAACTTGAATCTTTCCCATACCTCGTGCAACTGTTCACCCAGCAGTTGTTTGAAGAAAAATATTTTATCCCGGAGCTCTGATTTCTTGCTTTGTGGGAACCACTTCGACAAGAAAGCCCGGACCAACTCAGGCCAAGAATGGATGGAATTCGGCGGAAGATTTTGCAGCTATTTTCTCGCATCTCCAGCTAGTGAATACTTAAAACATCTAAGCCGCAATGCATCGTCAGAAACATTATTCTGCTTGTGCGTTGCGCAAACACCCAAGAAGTTCCTGAGGTGCTGGGTCGGAGCATCATCAATAGAATTTCTGAAATAACCCTCAGCTTTTAGCATCAAAATCAGCCCATGTTCTACTTTGAATGTAGCAGCACCTACAGCTGGAGGTACTATAGCATTAGTATCCTCAATGTATTCCTCAATATCAGCAAACGGATTCTCTTCGTTTGCCACATCCACATCATCTATATGCTCTTCCATATTTTCCTGCCTACAACCACCAAAATAATAGCATGATATGGTGACAATCAGTCTATGCCTAAGATAACATCAAAGTCGAACACACTAAGAAACAATAGATCAACTCCGGTCTGATCCGCTCAAATTACACCTTAATAATAGTGTAAGCGATCGATGTCAAATATAGTAACCCAACTAGGTTGGGGTCGAATCCCACAAGGAATAGGCGTGAAACGAATATCTGATTAACGTAATATTTCGCTTAGTCTTAATTCGATCAAGTAACAAAATAAAATATATTGGTGTCGAATATGTAAAGATGATTAAAATAATAATTGCTGATTGAAAAGAATAATTGAATAAATTTATGAAGTCGAGATACTAAGGTTATGCTCCCCCTAATGTAGTAGAATGTATTGGTATTGATATTAACTTCCGCTCTTGATATGCAATCGGGTCTTAATAGTGTGATATCCAATATTTTCCAATATCCAGATAACATATCCTTTTATGATTCTCCCGAATACATTAAATTCGAAATTACGAATACCCAATTATTTGCCAACTTAAAATCCTCTTATTCCTAAGTGATTTTATTAAACAAGGGTTAAAGCCTTGAATCGTTGTTACTTATTTCTACCAAACTCTATTTCCCTTTTCCAAGGTTCAATAGCGTAAATTGGCACCCGTTAATGTTTGCAACCACTAACGATTTAATTAAGAACGAGAAATAAATAAACATCAAGCTTCTTTCGAAATTGGAATCAAAATCAATTGTTCAATAACATTCCACCCATATCGGGTTCACAACCTTAGTATTAAAATTTAGCTACACATAGTTAAAACTAAAGAATAAATAATAAAAGTTGAATTCATCTTACGAAAATATGGGATTTCCACGTTTTGATCACCCCAAATATCTCTCCCAAGTTGAAATTGACCAAAAGCACTATTTTGCACTATGAAATCTGACAAGTCTTCCTGCACATAACCCTAGAGAGGCTATTTATAGAGGCCCAAAAACCGAGGCGAACTGGAATAACTGCTGGGCCGACTTAGTCTTCTGCGATCGCATTCCTATCGCATAACAGGAATGCGGTCCACAGAAATGGCATCTTGTATCGCGGACTGCACCAGTACTTCTCCTTCCTATTGCATTTCAGAATGCGAATCGCAGATTGATTATGCGATCGCAGAATGCGATCGCTATTCCCTTTGATTTTTCAACTAAAACTCTGTCTGCATCTGCGATGAGAATGCGATTCGCATTTACCTTCTGCGATCGCATTGTTGACAATGTTCTTCTTTTAACTTAGGCTTGGAGTTCTGCCTGTCTTTGCGATCATAGTTCCAATTCTGCGACTCGCATATTCACTTTGCGGTCGCGGAATTACTTCTGTTGTATTGTTGACCTCTTTTCTTGCCTTTGAACGACTTTTGGCCTTCTTTTTACGCTTTTGGGTTTCTTTCATCCTTGTACTGAAACTACATGAAAACTAAGTAAATATCATGATAATTAGCAAGTGGAACAAGCAGTTTCTAATCAAATAGTATCAATATGTGCCGAAATTTCCCGGCACATCAACACCCCCAACTTAAGCCTTTGCTTGTCCTCAAGCAATTACCACAACTCTAACCTAACTAATGCTCTACCTATCAAATATAACGCAACATTGACCAAGGATAGTGTTTGTTGATAACATCATAAGTATAACCATCTTTTACTGTACCCACTTTGAATCACAGAAATGCTTCAAAGAACAACCAATCAATTAGTGAGCTTTTGAGCCTCAACAAAGTAACTAAATGCTACTTTCAGCTGAATCAACTTATGCTTTGACTCCAAGCTCAACTAGCTATCAACCTAGCAGTGTATGTGCCCTCACCAAAAAGAAAGTCCCATTCGCACAACATTTGTCATGGAATAAATCAAGGGACAGAAATACTAACATCACTCTCTCTCTGAATAGAAGTTCAAGTGTCATCACCTACTATACCAAAGGCTTGCCCTTATTTTAATTCATCACCTATTCATAAGAACGCTTTAGTTGAAGATCACATAAGGACTTTATAAGCTTGTAGTGTTGGTTTAAGGAAGGGTAGGATATGAATTTAGACAATAGTGGCTACTTCCTCCTTGAACACTCATTACTCTCTTTTTCCTTCCAACTTTTTGTTCCTTTGCCTTCATTGGATTTACAAATTCACATTAAACCCTACTCACATACCCCTTTATTTCATTCCCAAGCTTCTGTATACCGCTTACATTGACTATTTCTTTCTTTCTTTTGATTTCACACTTGTGGTATCTATTTATTCATAAACTTCTTTTTTTTTCTTTTTTTTTCGAAGCTTCATAGATTTACAAGAGCTTTTGAGGTATGGAGTCTCATGATTTTACCCCTTTTCATTATTGATATCCCACCCCCAACTTAATCTTTTATCAACACTCTCAATGCTCAAGGAGGAATGGGTTGAAAAGGAGTCATTTTAATGAATGGATTCAGGTAATAATGCGGAGGCCAACAAAAAGGCTATAAGGCTCAAAATGGGGTACTAGTGATAGTTATAATGCACAGGTTAGTTGAAAAAGAGGCTAGAAAGGTTTTATTACTATTCAAAGAAAGCCTAAGATCACTTCTCTAACATAGCATACATGTGATAGGCAACGAAGAACCAACCGGGCAAGTTCTAGATAGCAGCAATGAACACGAGAAGTATAAAACAATGCTCACACACACCGGAACATCACTGTTTGGCTAATATAGTTCACAACTTTGGAGTGCGCACTTAGTGACTCGGGGCTTTCCTTGTGTTTACAGTCACAATTCTAAGTAGCCCTAGAGTTACTTAGCGAGTCTCAACTTCACTAGATTGATTTGGTTTCAGGGTTCTATTCTTCACTTATGGTTTCATACTTGTCTGTTCACCTACATACCGTCCTGGTCAATGTACTTTATATTTAACAGCCTGGTTCTACTATTACACCCTTGAAAAAGAACCCGACAAAAGAAAAAACAAGGGGATTTTATTGCTACTTTATCAAATTACTAACTATTTAATTATAACAAGTACAACAACATATATACACAACTCGTAAATCATCACTATCAATATATCGAATGCCACTAGTTCATAATTAAGTTAAAATATACAAACCAAATGGAANGAAAAGCATAGAGCGTGCGTGCTACGCTCTCGCCCTCCTTCCATCCGCGAAGCTGAGGCGGGAGAAAAAGCGTAATTCCCCGGTGTCATAGGTTACCTTTCTATCTTCCTCCCCCGTGACGTTCCCAAAGCGATCGCTATCCTTTTCTTGCTTTCTTCTTGTCTTGAATTTTTATAGAACGGCTTTATATCAGGTATAGTTGGTTAGGATGAAGCGTTAGTAGATATAGCAAGTGTGCCGGGGATGCGGCTCGGGTATAGTAGGTCTGGACGCCTAGCATGAAAGAGCCTTCTCTGGTAGCAGCACTATACCTTAGTATCTCTCTAGCTTCCAGTCTATATAAAACGTAGTTAGCAGAGGTCAGTCTGTCTGGCGTTTCCTCGCGTAAAGGACTACTTTTGCATCGGCTCTCTCTCGTTAGGTAATTACCGAGGCGAAAGCAGCTCTCTCGGAAGTCAGTTTCCTCGCCATCTTAGTGGGACTAGTCTAAAAAACTTTCACTTACTCGGTTTTTTTGCGGGAAGGCCCTTCTAGAATTACGTTTAACGTCCCTTTATGACTTTCCCGATCGGCGCCTCGGGTCGGTAGCTGGGCTCCGGGGCATTACTACCACGGCTACTATCGACCCGAGCCCAAAGAAGGAAAAGAACGGACTAAAGCGAGGAGTTCATTAGCCATACATAGTTAAGGAGGATGGGGGTCAACCTCTTTCATGACACGCGTGTCCGGGATCCGATCAGATCTACCAGCGACCGGTTTACGGAACAAGGAGATATGAATTTAGACAATAGTGGCTACTTCCTCCTTGAACACTCATTACTCTCTTTTTCCTTCCAACTTTTTGTTCCTTTGCCTTCATTGGATTTACAAATTCACATTAAACCCTACTCACATACCCCTTTATTTCATTCCCAAGCTTCTGTATACCGCTTACATTGACTATTTCTTTCTTTCTTTTGATTTCACACTTTGGTATCCATTTATTCATAAACTTCTTTTTTTTTTCTTTTTTTTTCGAAGCTTCATAGATTTACAAGAGCTTTTGAGGTATGGAGTCTCATGATTTTACCCCTTTCATTATTGATATCCCACCCCCAACTTAATCTTTTATCAACACTCTCAATGCTCAAGGAGGAATGGGTTGAAAAGGAGTCATTTTAATGAATGGATTCAGGTGATAATGCGGAGGCCAACAAAAAGGCTATAAGGCTCAAAATGGGGTACTAGTGATAGTTATAATGCACAGGTTAGCTGAAAAAGAGGCTAGAAAGGTTTTATTACTATTCAAAGAAAGCCTAAGATCACTTCTCTAACTTAGCTTGCATGTGATAGGCAACGAAGAACCAACCGGGCAAGTTCTAGATAGCAGCAATGAACACGAGAAGTATAAAACAATGCTCACACACACCGGCACATCTCAGTTTGGCTAATATAGTTCACAACTTTGGAGTGCGCACTTAGTGACTCGGGGCTTTCCTTGTGTTTACAGTCACAATTCTAAGTAGCCCTAGAGTTACTGAGCGAGTCTCAACTTCACTAGATTGATTTGGTTCCAGGGTTCTATTCTTCACTTATGGTTTCATACTTGTATGTTCACCTACATACCGTCCTGGTCAATGTACTTTATATTTAACAGCCTGGTTCTACTATTACACCCTTGAAAAAGAACCTGACAAAAGAAAAAACAAGGGGATTTTATTGCTACTTTATCTAATTACTAACTATTTAATTATAACAAGTACAACAACATATATACACAACTCGTAAATCATCACTATCAATATATCGAATGCCACTAGTTCATAATTAAGTTAAAATATACAGACCAAATGGAAATACAAGGCTACCAATTACAAGGCTACCACCCCCAACTTAAACACATGCATTGTTCCCAATGCAATAAACAAAAAAGTAAAGGACAAAAGGGGCTCGCTGGTGGCGCAATTGCGCGAAGAGGTTAGCCTATTGTGCTGTCGGTGCTGGTGGAGGAGAATGAGTGCGGTCTGAAGCTGAAGCTGGTGGGGGAGCTGCTGAGCTACTACTGCCATCACCGGCCGAAGGAAGTCTCCTTGCGGCCTTGTCTATCAACGAGCGCTCAATGGCAGCTGCAATGTCTGCCTGCTCCTGTTCCTCCTCTGTTGTAGGCAGCACAATTTGTTTTCCTTTTTCCTGTGGAGGAGGAACTGCACCTGCATCAAGCTCTTCACTTTGCGTCCTCGGAGTTGTCTTCTTCAGATTCAGATTCAGAGCAGCAGAAGGCTGAGACACTTTTGCAGTTGGCAGAGGTATGTCCGTCATCAGTGTAGAAAAATCAAGGCCCAAATCTGTCTGGCCAGCACTCAGTTTACCCTCGTTGGGGAGGATCGAAGATATGTCGAACTCCAGATTTTGCATTTTCTAAAGGTTTCTTTAGTTGCTTGACATCCTCCTCTAACTGGGGTATACCGTTAACCCTTGATTCAAGCTTTGATAACCTCTCTCCGAATTCCAGTTGTTGTTGCAACAGTGGAGTCAAAGCTTGTTTAATCAGGTCGGGCAATGATTTCAAGAGTTGTTCTAATTTGGAGTTGGTGTGTTGCACAATTAGACCCATTCTTGAAAGTGCTGGCATGTGGGATACTGGTGGGCCTGTAGGAGCTGAAGTTGCTGGTGCTGCTGCCATAGATGAAGATGCAGGATCTTGAGGAGCTAAGAGGTTCTGAGCATCAATTTCCTCTATTGTGGTAGGGGCAGGAGCCGATGCCTCACTGATACGAGTGATATCAATATCTCTCGTAGATTTCCCAAGTCTGTCTTGGTGAGGGAGGAATGGGACATCCACCTCTTGGCAAAATGTGGTGATCAGACTTGGGAAAGGGAGTGAGGTAGCCTGTTGAATTGCTCTGATGCCGATTTCCTGGAAGATGAGGCTTCCCACATCAATCGCAACCCCCTTCATTATGCAAGCAATGAGAAGGGCCTTCTCAATGCTAATTTCTGTTTCGTTTCTTGAGGGTACGATATGGGAGGTGATGAAACTGAGCCAATATTTAGCTTCCCGTGTGAGATCTTCTTTGTAAATCTTTCTCCCAGGATTTATCCAGGCTGGGACCCCCTTTTCAATTGTGGATGCTATCCATCCCCTCTCATGCTCCCTATTGGAGAACCGTGCATCATATTCCGCTGTGTCTGCTTCCCAGTTAGGGAAAAATAACTCGTTGATGTGGTTGCTGTCGCAGAACACAGCCTTCCCTCTCACCTGTACAATGCCGGTGAATAATCTGTTGCGCCTGTGATAGGGAGTTCTTGATGCCCCATACGATGCATAAAACTCCCGGACCATTGTTTCATTGTACTCCTTTTGGTCAGTGGTGAAGTACTCCCAGTTCCTCCTTTTAATGATCTCCAGGATGTGCGGATAGTGTTCTGGGAGTCCATTCACGCTCAGCTTCTTCTCCGCTAGAATTCTCCTCTTTGCAAGCGCCTCCCGAAATAGAGTTCTAGAACCTTCAACTTCAAACCGAAGCTGAAGGTCATCACCCTTTTTCCTTCGCGCTTCTGCTGCTAAATCTACTTCCGGGAGACAGTCCTCCTCTTCAGACTGGGAGGTACTCTGTCTAACTGTATCTCTCTTTGCCCTCTTGGCTTGTTCAGCTTGTTGAGTGGTTAAAGGCCTTTTTCCTCTTGCGTTCTTCTTAGCCATATCTGCATACATAGTAGATGTGAGTGGCAGTATCAATGTTCGATAAACAACCAAACAAGAAAGATAAGCAATGATATGTAAAAATGTGGTGTGGTCTGCGGTCGCAGAACCATCGCATTTGGCATCCCTTTGTGAAAGAAAGTTGCTGAGTGGGTATGCGATGAGTCTGCGTTCGCAAACTAAGTATGCGATCGCAGACTCACCAAATCACCCTCTCTTGTTTTGCCTAAAGTACTGGGGGTGCATGCGATGGGTCTGCGGTTCGCAGACTCGCCAAATCACCCTCTCTTGTTTTGCCTAAAGTACTGGGGGTGTATGCGATGGGTCTGCGGTTAGCAAACCCAATCTGCAATCGCAGATACGTCGCGGAACTCATCTTTTTCAGCAGCTAGGGTTTTGCTATCTGCGACTGAGATGCGATTCATATTTGGAATATGTAGATCGCAAAATACATGACATCCCCAATAATAAGCATTTACAACTTTGTTAAACTGAACCCATTGATAAACTAAACCTACAACTTTGCTATCTTTACAAAAAGATTTGACCTTTAACATGAAATCAACAAAACTAGGGTTTCAAAACCATAACTTGACATCTCAGAGGAAGTGTGCATACCTTGAAGTAGATGATGAGATGAAAAGTGTGTGAACTTCTTTGCCGGATTTGGTATATTCCGATGTAAGGATGCCGGAATCTTTTGCTCTGTACTCGTCGGAAATTTTGTTTGATAGTGATGAAATTAGGTTTTTATTTTTATTTTTCCTTTTTTATATGGTTGGGCTAAAAGGGGGAAAATAGCAAGGTAGAGTAATGGAAGGAAACACATACCTGATATGTTAGCAACAAAAATGTGGACCGCATAATAAAATGCAGACCGTATTTATTAATGAAGTATCGCAGTTTT